>PVKB01000138.1:359071-465850 GCA_004027205.1 Ctenodactylus gundi
GCCTTTAAATCAACCACTCAGACTGAAAACTGTCCTATGGGAGTGGGAGGCTCGGTCTCTTTCAGGGAGCACAGAGCTACCAGCCTGTCACAGCTTTAAGCACTGCAAGAAGATGAAAAGGTTTCTACTTTCACCTGAAGTGAAAACTGGTGCTTCTAGTTTTTTCAACAATAGACTTGCAGAACACAGCATGAACAGAAAACAAAGCAATCAAGGATTTAAGTGGAACCTGTTGGCTTCTTTTCGTAATCTAATGCAGAGACTGGAAGATCTGAGTACTAGATTTCACAAATCATGCGTAAGCAGCCAGGAAATTGTTAGTAATGAATGCTAAAACTCCAGGTTGTCCTGGAGACAAAAAAAAAAAAAGTTTTGTGGGTATACTGAAACTGATTGTTTTCAATTTTTATTTATAAATAAAAGATATACATATAGGTACTTTAACTGAATATGAGTAGGGCATTCTATTCTGTATAAAATTTTAAATCTATAGACCTCGGAGTCCACAGCAAGGAACCCAAAGATGAGAAGAACATATTGTAATGTCTTCATTCTGCTTCTTTTGGCTACAGGAAGAGGAACTTGATGGACCTCAAAGTTCACACCAAAATAAGTGATAAAAAAAGACAAATCCTACTTCTGCATGAAGATGTGTAGTATGAATTATCCAGGTCATTCCATGCCACAGAAGCCACTAAACCTGCTGACACTTGCATGGTTGTCAGTTGAGAAGCCTCATTCAAACACGGAGACAACTATATTGGTCTTTTGAGGGTTTGCATGACAAAGAAAAATACAATAAATTATATTGACGCAGGATTCGTCGAAATTTTAAAAATACTGTAAAGGTGTTAGTTTTTGAGCCTCACCTTGCTGATTTCAGTTTCTCGTGTTTCTGACCCCGGTCAACACGGTGCAAACACCGCCCTGTCTAGATCTCTTTCAGCAAAGAAAATACGAAAAGCCCGTGACTCCGTAAGAGGTCCTGATCCCTCTGGAGAGGAAAATGAAGCTGTGTAAAAAGAAAACTGAACCCAAGCTAGAGTACGCTTCGGGAGTCTGTTTTGGCCACAGCAAAGGAAGAGCGCCGTGGGGTCTTCCAACCGGGAGCCAGGCAGCTGCAGAGAGCGTCGTCGCAGCACACAAGTTCAAGGGGAGTCCTTTGCCACCCTGGAGCCCCGCACGGCCCGCGGGCGGCGGGCGGGTGGGGTGGCCCTCTACAGGTCCGAGTCGCAAGGCAGGGAGCTGTGGTAGGGCTGGGTGCTCCGCGAGGAGGCGCCCTGCGAGGCGGCCGGCGCGTCCCGCTCCCCGTCCAGCACGTCCACGGGGTTGGTGTAGGCTTTGGGCGGCGGGCGCGGCAGGGGGAAGCCGACTCTGGGCTTGGCGGCGGCGCCGCGCTCCGCCGGCCGCGGCCGGTGCTGGCCCTCGCTGTAGTACTTGATGGCCGGCGCGAGCGCGGGCTCCGGCCAGTCCACGTAGACCGTGCTGATGCTGCCGCGCCGCGGGCCGGGCGGCGGCGCCTTGCGACAGCTGCGACACCGCTCCTCGCACCAGGGCGCGAAGGCGAGCGCCAGCGAGGAGCCGCCCAGCAGCAGCAGGCAGCTGCCCAGGTAGCCCAGCACCAGGCTGTAGCTCACCTGCAGCGTGACCGGGCTGGCGGGGCCGGGCAGCACGTCGCGGTCCCCCAGGAAGTGGCTGTACCAGGAGACCGGGACGAGGCTGAGGAGGCCCGCGACGGCCAGCACCACGCCCGAGAGGCCGGCCAGCGCGAACTGCGGCTCGTCGCGCCAGCAGCGGACGCCGAGCGTCGCGAGCAGCAGCCCCAGGCCGGTGACCGCCAGCGACGTGGCCATGAGCCCCCTCGCCGCCAGCACGGGCCGCGCCGCGAAGTAGCCCCACTCGTCCGGCTGGCCGCACTCGCGCTCGCGGCTGCTCTGCTCGCGGCACATGTCCCACAGGCCCTGGTACAGCACCACGTCCACCGGCTGGTCGAGGAAGCCCTTCGCCAGCCGCCAGCCGGGCGCCAGCGTGCCGATCAGGTTGAGCAGGAGCCCGCAGGGCGTGAGCACCATGCCCAGCGTCATCACCGCCGGCGTCCGCATCCCGCGCCGCCGCGCGCGCCGGGCACCTGCTGCCCGCTGCCTCCGCTCCCGCGCCGGGGCTCCGCGCGCAGGTCACCGCGGGCTGCGCCCCGGGCCGCTCGTGGTCTCCCGGGAGGCGGCCCCGCGCCGCCGCTCGCCCCTAGTCCCCTCCCGCCTCCCGGCTGCTCCGCCCTCCTGCCCGGCCGCTGGCCCTAATCGAAACCACCCCGAGGGCGGGTGGAACCGAAACCGTGGGCCGGGAGCGGGGTCCTGGGGCCAAGCCCAGCCCTGACGGGAGGGGCGGAAAGGCGCGCAAAGGCCGGCGGGTCACCCGGCGCGCCAGCACCGCGACCCAGCCCGCAGCTGGGCCCCGCCCGCCGGGGACGTCCCGGCAGAGCAAGGGCGCCCCGCCTCTTGCTCCCGGCGGGGTTCGCCGAGCGCGAATGACCCTGGGCGGGGAGGTGGTGCGGCCGACCGCCCCGCCCTGCTCCCTCGCGGGCCGGTTTCTCGATCCGCGTCGCTCTCAGTGCCCGGTGTTTCTCTAGCCCCTGCCACCCGGGCTTGCAATTGGGCTTTTCGCGCTCTTGCAGCCGGTGTCCGACGTCCCCCAAGTTAGCAAGTCTGCACACAGCCCCTGGAAGCGCAGTGGACGGCACCGGGTGCGCCCGGCGGCCCGGGACAGGGGGACGGATGTGAACCTGGGTTCCACCCTCCTCGGAAAAGGGTTCCCGAACTGTCGCACTCCCTTGGCTACTAAACGTTCCGTAATTTGCTTAATAGGCAACATGCTCCAGAATAAGCTTAAGGATCAAAGCAAGTGTATTTCTGGGTTGAGTTACAAAAATTTTATTTATTTGTTCGTTTGTTTCTGCTTTTGAAAGACTTTGAAGTGGAAAAAAGTGGGAGCCGGCTAGTTTGACGTTGATTTGTAAATTCATTGTATTTGCAGTACACATACTCTTTATATTCTCCTTTGACCCGAATAATACCACATTGTTTTATTCATTAAATAAGTTGAAATATTTGGCATGTATTTATTTGCAGTTTGAGCCATAAATTTTTACCTTAAAGTTACTCTTTAACATATTTTCCTGTATCTGCCATATTTTTAGAATACAAATGTATTTTTATATTTCTTAGTATTAAAACTATTTGCAAAAAGTTAAACATAGGATGAGATACACACATCACCAAATACTGAATTGGCTTTTTATTTTATTTTATTTTATTTATTTTTTTGTACTTGGCATGAAGCCCAGGGCCTCCTACTTGATGGACAAGTGCTCTACCACTGTGCTATAAAGCATTCCCAGTCCAACTTTAAACTTTATTCTGAGACAAGTCTCTTGCTAAATTGCCAAAGCTAGACCAGACTTGAGGTCCTTCTGCCTCAGTTTCCTGAGTAGTTAGGATTATGGTTGTGTGCCACTATCCTTGGCCTATCCTAACCATTTTTAAGTGACAGTTTGGTGGCAGTAAGTGTATTTAAATTGCTGTGCATCCATTACCAACATTCATCTCTAGAACTTTTTCATCTTACCAGGCTAAAATTCTGTACTAATTAAATGGTAATTTCTTACTCTGCCCCATCCCTCACACCTCCTGGCAATCACTATTAGAGTTTATCTCTAATTTGCCTACTCTAGCTACTTCAGTGTCAGTTGAGTCAGATAGTATTGACGACTACCTTATTTAACTTAACACAATGTTCTCAAGGATCATCCATAATGTAGCCTGAATCCAAGTTTCCTTTTTTTTTTTAAGACTGAAAATGTTCTATAGTGTGTATACACTACTTGTGTTCACCCACTAGACATTTTAATTGCTTCTACCATTTGCCTATCATTAGTACTGCTGTGAACATGAGTGTACTCATGTCTTTTTGAATCCTGGATTTTAATTCTTT
The DNA here is from genome assembly GCA_004027205.1 of Ctenodactylus gundi. NCBI lineage: Eukaryota > Metazoa > Chordata > Mammalia > Rodentia > Ctenodactylidae > Ctenodactylus > Ctenodactylus gundi. Next base: position 363,059 of record PVKB01000138.1, read on the forward strand.
GGATATATGCCCAAAGGTAAAGCTAGCAATTTTGCGTTAATTATTCCATAGCAGCTGTATCACTTTACATTCCTACAGTACATAATAGTTCTAATTTCTGACTACCTTTGTGTGAAAGGAATATTGAATGCTTAGAGAAGCTTGGTTTTTGTAAAAGTACTTTTCAAAAATATTTTAAATCTTTATTGTCAAGAATGAGTATAGGTATGGGGGTGTTTTTGCCCAGATATTTTCAGAAAGGTTGGAAAAAAAGAGGTACTTTTTGAAGGGAAGAAGCAGTATTGGAGATAGAACCCAGGGCTATCACATTAAGCTACATTCCAGCCCTATTTATTTTCATTTTGAAACAAGGGTCTGCTAAGTTACTGAGTTGCCCAGGCTGCGTTAGAACTTGTGATCCTCCTTCCTCTACCTCTCAGAGTGTTGGGATTAAATGAAGTGATTTGCTTTTAATGGTTATGCTGGAAGTCTATAGTCTATTTCAAGACATATCCATATAATATAATATTTATTCATTGTTTGCACCTATAGCTATATCCTAGTAGGAGCTATTGGTTCAGATTATGCTTACCTACTCTCACATGATTAGCTGACATTTAAAAATTCAAATCACAAAGCCAAACTCAAGGTAGTATCTATAGCCTTAGCCATCCTGACCTCCAATCAGAACCAGAGTATTTGACAATTAATATAATAACTGTAATTACTGCAGTCCACGATTTGCAGGTTGGCTAAAAGTACAAGGCCTTTTTGTCTCTTCAAGAACACGGTATTATTAGTAGACTCCAGACAACAACACCTGTAAGAATGTTGCCTCTGGCCTGCATTATAAATTCTCTATTTAGAAGCTGACTCAGAGGATTCCCCTCCTCCTGAACCCCACAAGAGGCCTAGCTAATCCCACTGTGATAATACTACCTTGTCTTAGTTACCTTCTCACCGTGAGTGCAGAACACCTAAAGAGAGAAAAGATTTATTTTAGCTCACAGTTTCAGAAGGTTCAGTTTGTTCATGGGCAGCTGGCAATGGTAGAAGCACATGGCAGAAGTGTAGCAGAAGGAAAGTTGTTCATGACATGGCAAACAGGAGGCCAAGTGAGGGAGGAAGTGTGAAACTAGCGTATATCCTTCCAGGTCCTGTGCCAGTAATCTGCCCCTTCCAGGTTAAGCCCCAGTGATCTGCTCCTTTCAGGTCACATGCCCAGTTATGTGCCACATACTCATAATCTATTATATGCTCTTTGACCGACTGAGCCCGCTCAGCCAGTCAACGAGAACGCGAGAGGGGGAGTGTGGATTGAAGAATACCGGACTCTTGCAAGGGTCGCTGCAAAAGCCCTTTATTATCTACAGTCTTGCTCTTATACCCTCCTTGCCTTCCCACTAGTTAACAGTCACGTGTTTCCACACCTGATCCAAACTTCAAATGGTCAAAACAACATGTGACTTAAATTGAGTAAACAAGCAACACCTGGAACTTCCCACTGGTCAAACGGTAAAGGAACTTGGCCAAGGTCAGCAATACTGAGGCTCTCAGGCCCCGAGGGCCCCAACATCTCCTAATCCATCACATACCTGTAATCCACTAATCAATGAATGACTGTGTTGTAAAATTAAATCTAAGATTCTCTCTGAGACTCAGTATTAGAAGGCACCAAGTTTTTTTGTTTGTTTGTTTGTTTGTTTTTTAACTCAAACTCTTGAGACTGATAGTTCTGTGCAATAAAGGGATTTTTGGAGTTAATACAGGTATTAGCTACAGAAAGGATCACATCCTGGACCAAGTTCTCAGGACTCCCAATAAGAAGCACTTGGAAAGTGATGGAATATGGAAGCATTCCTTTATAATAAAAATTGGGGGAAAGAAGATATATGTATGTTATTTTACTGAACTAACATTGGCTATAAAGAAGAGGGGAAGGACTATTCAAAGCTCAAAAAGTTTGGAATAGAAAGGCTTAAAGGGAAGTAATTGTCGCTCCTGGGTTGGATATAGTTTAATAGGGACAGTGGTATCTAAAGGGGACTTACAGGATTTGAACACACATTTAAAGATGTAAAGTGACCTTTGTCCTTTTGGGCCTCTAGCTTGGGAACTGATTAACTGCTCCAATCTTTCCTTCTTTCCATCCTGGCCTTCTGGCCCAAGTAATTAAAATTAGGACATTTCAGCTTTTTTCCCGTTATTAGAGGCATAAGGGACGTGTAATCAAATGCACACAAATGAGGCATGACTGATGCACAAGTAGCCACGTATTAACACTACACGTTATTGCTCATTAAGTTTTTAAACATGTATAGACTTGTGAAATTGTCGCTATAACCAGGATAATTGTACTGGTCAGCTTTCTCACTGCGTGGGTAAACTATCTACTACCCACAACTTGAGGAGACATTTACTTTGGCGCTCAGTTTCAAAGGGCTCAGTCCACGAGCTGCTAGATCCACGACAGAAGTGGCATGGTTGAAAGACAGTGGGGAGAAACTGCTCAACCCATGGCAGTCAGGAAGCAGAGAGCAGGAAGAGCCAGGAACAGTCTCCAGAGACAGACCCACCCCAGGGGCCCCCTCCTAAGTGCACATTCAGCTGGTTGGTCCTCTGATGACAGAGCTCCCCCATGATCCAGTCACCTCCCATAAGTCCCACTTCTGAACACATGAGACTTTGGGGGAATGTGTTAGATCCAAACCATAACACAATGGACACAGCCGTCATACCAAATTTTTCCTCGTTTCTCCTTATAATGTCTCTTTCACCCCTTCCTTCCAGCCCAATTTCCCGCAACCACTGGCCAGCTTTTTGTCAGGACAGTTCTATTTGTATTTTCTAGAATTTTGTAGTGTGGAGAATTCCAGTGTAGTTATCATATAAGAGAACATTAGCTTGTTTCCTGTGGCTCAACCCAGGTCCCTGAGCCACACAAGAGACCTACTGAATGGGGATTCCCAGGAAAATGCTAGGGAATCCTGCATTTACAGTCCCCTGGGAATTCCTAAGCATGCGGGAGAGAATTTCTTGCCTTTGAAAATATTTTACAGTTTGCTTCTACCTTAGAGTCTAGATTATTAGGGTTTAAAACAGCACAAGCACTTCATAAATACCTTATGTGATGTGAATCTTCTTCCGAAGTTTTCCATTTTCATGTAGACTCCCCAGTGGAGAGAATGAAGTCCAGATATCTGGGGGGACAAAAGGAATCTTAAATATTCTACCTCCTACCTCACTGCCCCAATTCTTTCTTCCCTACTGCCTCTGGTTGGCTGAAGCCATTCTTCCACTTTGCTCCTTAAACTGACATACTGGGTCTCCACATCCCCTTTCTTGAGAGCAGGTACTGAAAACTCCAAATCGCATCCGATGCTGTATTTCCAATCAGGTGCTGCATTACTCCTTTAGGAAACCTTTTTCCGTCCAGCTGCAGCCCTCTTTGGTGTCCATATCCCCACTATGACCTGCTCACACTGTAACCCCGGAACAAATAATTTTCCTCTCATTGTTCCAAAGCATTGTCTACTTTTGTCTTCTAGATCTTGATAGATGCCCTTTTCTTTTTCTAGCACCATTTGCCACTTCTCATCCCCAAGGCACACTTCAGATGTTTGCTTGAACACGACTTTCCCAGAGAGCATTTCCTCTTCCTCTAGTTTTTGTTTCCTGTTTACTGCTTTCATATGTCCTCTCCTGTCAGAATCCTCACTACAGTTCCTTTGAGAGCAACTTGTTTTCCAGCCCATGGAAAAACAGAAGCCATCTTTTGTTTTGTTCTGGAAACCCACTTTAGTGCCTGGCCCACTCAACAATTAATTTTTATCCTTCTTCACCCTGATTGTTCCAGATGGCACCCACAGAAATATCTGATAGGTGATTGCCTTGCCAAAATATTTGTAGATTGTTACATGCATCTACAGATGCAAGTTTATTTGCATGTTTTTTTTCTCAGAGTAATAAATAATGAAATATGGGAGGTTTAAAAATGTATGGCAAAGAACTGCAGGCTGTTGAGGTCTCTTTCTATGACACTGTGCTAAGTACATCATTGGTTATAGAGCTGGCTCTTCGTTCCATGGGCTCCTGAGGTCATTGTCAGGCTGGGAATCAAAGCAAGTCACAGTGCGTCAGGAATGAATCAGTGCTGAGATTAGGACCTGTGCACACTGATTGTCAGCTCCTATGATGGTTTTATTTCCTGAAGAAAGCCATGTGGTAATGGAAGAATCTGTTGACTCCGCTCCAGATAGACTGTGGGTCCACAGCAACTAATTCTAAAGAGATTACGGTGGTCACTTGTACCTGTGCCTGAGATGCTGCCTCAGAGAAAGGTGGAAATCCTGTAACGATTTCATCCTAGCTCATAATAGATACTTGAGAAATATCTGCTAAATAAATGTGTTATGCCCAGATCTCGGGGACCCCAAAGACCACTAGGAGTCCGAGACAAGCATGTAATAACAAGGAATCTTTATTCGGGATTAAGCTCGGGCTCTCAGACTTAACCAACGCAGTGGATCCGTGCAGAGCCCAGAACAAAGGATGAGCAGGGTTTTTATGGGGTAGTCTCAGGAGATGTGACACAGGTACATTATCATTTACATAGGACCAATCGTAAGTGCACAGTTTTTATGACGGTGATGCTGACCACTTAGAGGAAGCAGAGCGGCCATAACTTTTGTTATAACCCAATCATGACCTTTTAGGAGTCTTTTGGATGTAACCAATCGAGTGTGGTGTTTTAGTGGCCTGGGTAGGGTCTAAAGGGGGTGTAGAGTGATTGGTTAGTTGTCACTGGGCCACTTATTTATGATTTCTCGACTCTGCCCCAGGCCCAGGAATGCCAGGTTTGTTTACTCTTTGCCCCAGGCCCAGGAAAGCCAGATTATTTTTCCTTTCTGATTGGCTGTAACTAGGTAACTAAGTACCCCAAGGCTATTCTGGCCTTGGGCGTCCTTTCACAATTGTTTTACAATCTGAGGAAGCTGAGGCTTTGATCCAGTAACTTTGAAACCTGTCCTGAAGTCTGTTCAGCTTGGGTCTTACAAATGATTTTTAATTTAGAGGTTTTCTAGAATAGTAGCATGAAAGTCAGATGTAACATACATCACTTTTTTAATTGCAGAAAAATACATATAACATAAAATTGACCATTTTTAATAGTACTAGTCAATAGTGCTAAATTCATTCACTTTGTTCTGCAGGCCATCTTCAGAATTCTTCAACTCACAAAACTTAAAATCAAATACACATTTTAGTGAACTTTCCATCCTCTCCTCCCACCATCCCTGGCAATCATCATGCTACTGTCTATCTATAAATTTGACTATTCTGGGTATTCTATATAAGTGAAATTAATATATTTCTGTCTTTATGATTGGCATATTTCACGTAATGTTTTCAAGATTCATAGATGCTGTGGTACATTTCAAATTTTATATTTGAATTGCATGTGTAACTACATTTATTGATGGATATTTAGGTTGCTTCTATCTGTAGACCTTTTAAAATAGTGCTGCTATGATAGTATATGTCATATATATACTATTTATCTTACTTTGTACGATGTGTTTGGCCATCTAAAGCAGGAACCTGTTTGTTATTCCTCTCATACATGTAACACCATGTAACACTATGCCACTTTTAAAAACATGTCTAAGTTTGATGACCTTCTACAGGCATTTAACTCTTGCTAGCTTAGCATCACAGCTGACTTCCCTACAATGGTGGGAACACAGGGAGAAGGCAGGGCTGCGCTCAAGGGTGCCCTGCTGTCACTGTACCACCTGCCCTGCTTCTTCTCATCCCTGTCAATTCCTGCCCATGGCATGGGCTGGTTCGCTGAAGTCTTTGAAACAATACTAGTTTGAATACGATATTTAAAATTTATAAGTATTTTGTTTTTGCTAAAATTTTTTTAAAAATCTACATAGCCAACCACTGAAAAATGTCCTAAGTGGAAAAGCTAAGTACTACAATGTTAGCAGTGTTTTCCAAATTAACGGACAGAGTCAACTTAATTCCAATAAAGGTGAAACTAGGATCTGGTAGGTGATTTCATACTTCATCCGGAGAAACAAGTGAGTGAAGCAAGTTAAACTTAAAAGAAGCAATAACTAAAGGGCATGAACACTCTCTCTGTTTAATGTAATGTGATGCAAGAATCATTTAAACAGCATGACATTAGCACTGGAAAAGAAAGGAGATCAATAGGAAGAGAAAACCAGACAACTGAGACTAAAACGTAGACTGATTATATATAAATTTATTATATACTAAAAATAAGATTTCTAGTCACAGAGGAAAACATCATAATCTAATAGCATTGTGACAGTTATTAGTCTGGGGAGAAGCAAAAATGTCAGTTTAAATTCTGACCATGAGATGTGCTAAGACTAAAATCTAAGAAGGTTGTTGGTTTATTTTTTACCTTGAGTATCCCTGGCCCATTTTAAAGGTATGGTTCCCAGGTGGGCAATCGTGGGAGGTATGAGAGCCTTCAAGTCACCGGGAGAGTGCCCTTGATGGGGCCTGTGGACCCTTTAGCCTTTTTCTTTTCTCACTTTGTTGTTGGCCATAAGGAACAGTTACGCTCCACCATGAGTTCTTACCATGAGGTGCTGTCTCTCCCTGGACTCCAGGAACTAACCTGCAAAACCAAGACCCACAATAAGCCTTTCTTTTTATAAGTTAGCATCTCAGACATTTTTTTATCACGACAAAAAGTTGCCTAACACCATTGTATAGTTATATATATATATATATATATATATATATATATATATATATATATATCTCATAAAAACAAATAACATTGAAAGAATTAGGAGAAAGTACAAGAGAAGACAAATCTACAGAATGTTGGAAAGATTTTATAAACAAAACATCAAAGATGAAAATGTTTAGTAAATTAACTAAAGTATATAGAAGCTTAATTTTTAAAAATTTCAAAATGCCTTGAACAAAATCTGGTCAAATCTTTTTAGTTTATGTTTGAGAAGAGAGTTTAGTATTTCTTGTGTATTTGGCAAGCCAATAAGATAATTCACTCTCAGTGAAAAATGGACAATGCATTAATCACAGAAAAAACAAAAGATATAATAATAGCTGAGTACAGCTCAATGGTAGAGTGCTTGTGTTAAATCCTCAACATTGAACAGAAAAAGCAGTGTGGTAGTATGAAAGAATCTGTAAATCAGCCCATATCAAAAGATCTAATATATATCAAAAGCTCTAATAGCCTGTTGAATATGATACATTGTATAGCCCCTTTATTTACATATGTGCAAAATATAACCCTAGAGAAACTAGCTTTATTCTTAAATTAGAACAATGAAAGTGGGAAAATGCTACCCAATTTTTGCCAGAGTTGGGGGAAAAGGACTATTGTAGGTAGAGTTAATGGTACATTTATTACAGAGATAATTCTGTAACTTGCCTTTAAAAGCCAATTATGTAACTGCCTTTTGATATCTTCATCAACCTTCTAGATAACAGCTCCAAGGAAATAAACAGAGTTTATAGAAAGACCTATTATAGGTATATTCACCACTATTTTCTTGAAATATTAGAGCACATAATGGAGCATTGCAAAGGCTGGGAGTGTAGCTCAGTGGTACAATGTTGTGTAGCATGTGTAAGGCTCTTAGTTAAATCCTCAGCATTACAATGAACACACAAGGCAGTGTGGTAGTATGAAGAATTTGTACATTGGCCAATATTAAAAGAATATATATCAAAATGTTATCTGGGGCTATCTTGGAGTGATGGAATTTATATTTGATTTTCATTTTCTCTGAGGTTTTACACATTTTCTTTCTTTAAAACTTTTTAAAAATATGAACAACATTAATTTGAAGTTAACTTTCACCATTCTTTGTAGTAAAATTTCACATTCTTGTGTACAAATTTTATGTTCATGATTGTGAATACATAGTATTTTATGGCCATAACTAGGTGTAATCTTATGTAAAAAGTAGAAGAGCTGAGTTCTTTTTTGATACATCAGGTCATGTACAAAAATGCATACATGAAAAGTGTTGCACACATATTCCAGAGATAAAATAGGGTAAAATTTTCTATATTTCTAATAATTTGTCATGTTTATGCCTAATATGGAAATATCCTTTACATAGCAGCAATAGCACAGCAAAATCCAACATATAAATTAGTCATGATCCTCTAAATTCAGGTTTGACATTGATTTTCAAATGCTCTGTAGGCTGGTAACCCAAATAACCTTATATGCTGATTTCTTATTTTTACCTTGTTTCTTTTTTTCTGAAGGTCTTTTTGATATTATCATTTTCATAATTCCAGTGAGCACAGTATATTAAGAAATACTAGGAAACATATTTTCTTCCTGGAATTCGGAGTGCACTCTTGTTGTTGCTAAGCAGGTAGGACAATTCTATGAGTAACCTATGTTTACAGTGTCATGCTATGTGAATCCTGAGTATGTGGGAGAGATGCACTGCACCTAGTGACACAGGTAAAAACTGTATGTGGTTAGTCGATAAGCTTTAAGTAAGAAGTTTAAATTGGACTCAAGGGGAAATGGTAGCATAAAAAGATAGAGTTACAGAGGCTTTAAGAGACCTGTTGTTCTACCACGTAGGATGTAATTATTTTAAATGAAGTAAAAGTAATAAGCAGTTTTGATTAGTGAATCCTCCAGATTTGGGGGTGAAAATGGAGTATTAAAAACAGTGTCCCCTTCCTTATTTTTTGAGACACGATAATCTCATCCTTGGGCGTTATCCCTCTACCCCCTAGGCTGGCAGGACATGTTTATTCATAGTCGTGCACCGCTAAGAGTTGCAAAACTTTTCTGTAAAGTTCTTTTCCTATATTCCTACTGTTCATGTCTACCTCTCACCCAGACAGAAATGGTGCGAATTTCACTGATCTGAGAAACCAACGAGTTGCATATCATTAAGATCTCAAAAGCACAGCATATCAGCATTTCATGATGTGTTATTTCTCACTTTAGGGTCTGTGTGAGAATTGTTGAAAATCCAGTGTACCTTAAAATCTAGTTATAAAACGAGTATTAAAAAACAGACATTTGCAGGCATAGGGTTGTGAGGAGGGCCACTTTTTCATCACAGCTGCATTCTCAGCCACCTCCTCCATGTTGTAGATGTAATTTGAAAAGGAACCTGTTAAACTTGCAAAACTTGTCAGTTGTTTGTGAATCTCGGTGCCATCAGTGAGGCATTTTTCTCTGGTCTTCAGTTCACTTAGGTCAACAGCAATTTAAGAATACTGACAACCAGCCAGATACACTTGCACCTGAGCTTATTCTGTTCCAGAAAATTAGGACAAATCTCAACTGTTCCACAATGGGAAGTGGGAATATCCACACAAATAAACGATGGGGATTACAGAAGCCCAGAGATGCTATGTTAACCCTCCTCCTTTTCTGATGTAAGTACTGAGGCACAGAGAGGATCCCTGCCAGTGCTAGCTGCCGTAGACCTGAGCTCACACAGGGATCTGCTGCCCCCTGTTTTTTGGGCAATTTCAATTCTCAGAATCTTTCTTCAAGTTTAAAATGGAGTAATTTCTACTATGAGGATTAATGATAGTCTCTATAAAATACATAGCATAGACCAGGCACTTACAAAGAATATTTTTAAGTTAACATTAACAAAACTGCATTAGTATATATTTGATCTTCAACTTTAATCTCATTATACTCTTTAGGTAATATTTTAGAAGGTATAATTAAATAATTGTTAAGAGAAGTGTGTTCAATTGATGATGTGATTATGATTTGCAGTTATCAGCAATATTCATGTCTAATTTTCTGTAGCGATAGGAGGGTAAGATAGAGTCACTATACAACTATACTTGGCTTCAAAACCAGTGCGTCCGGTCTACACACTAACAGAGAACCTGGAATATTACCAATAACCTGGATCTTTAACTCTTGCTCCATTTGTATTTAGACCCAAGTTATTCATTCTGTAAGTCAAATCCAAGTGTTAAAAGCCTAGCTACTTTTAAAATTGAGTTAGTTTTGCAAAGGACTTAATGCAAATCTTAGAAGTTGGTGTTGGACGACTTTGATATGGATTCTAATGCTAATTAAGTTACTTTTCTTCATTCAAAATATAATGATTTCTGAATTTTAATATTGATATTTCATTGGACAATCTGAAGGTAAAATTTCAACCTGGGATAATAAAATGACACTGTTAAGGGAATATAAAATTGAATACATAGAAAAAAGAAGATAGAAATTGAAAGAAAGTGAACATATTAGGAACTGGAATCTCTAAGAAATCTAGAAGGATGATCAGTTGAAGCCTTTCATTCACAACAGACACCAGTCACATGCTATTTGTAACTTTCATTAAATGTTTTAAAACTCTTGGATAATTGATTTTGTTAGACTGTAATTTATAAACAACTCTGTTCCTGTTGCTTCACTGCTGAATACTCTAAGAAACAGATTTAAGTAACTGGAAGATGTACACTACGTCTTTGGCCTGGAGAATATCTGCCAGTCCATCTGGGAGGAGGATGACTGGATTTAGAGAATTAGTCAGCTGAAAAACTCTCAGGAGAAGTAATGACCTTGAACATGTAAGTCTTGACTATTCTACTCATTAGTCACATTACCTGTGAAAAGTTACTTATTGTACAGGCAATAAACTCTAACCCTTAGAGGCAGGAATTCTCATCTATAAATGGTTAGGAGAGGAGGAATTTTCTTGAGAGAAACTTAGAACATGTGAATTTTGAACTTTATAAGTAGGTGAAAGGGAGAAAACATTGGTAAGGAGTGACACACAGGTGACAGAGTTGGCTAGTTTAAAATCCAACTGTGACCCATTTGAGAATTTGGTGATGAGTTTTGCTACATATACTATGACCAATCCTTACTATACATATAAGGTAATTTCTATCTTAAATATATTCCTGGACGTGGTGGCATATGCCTGTAATCCCAGCACCCTGGGAGGTCAAAGACTGCAAGTTTGAACCCCGTCTGGGCAAATTAGAAACTTAGTAGTAACATACTATGTCCAAAAAAGGGGGGGGGGGGGCGGCTGGAGATGTAGCTCAGTGTGAAGTCCCTGGATTTAATCCCTAGTACTACAAAAAAGACATAAATTATTCAATTAGCTGTCCTTTGCTACATAAAAAATTGTACCAAAATTGCATGATTTAAAACAGCAGTGAGTATAGAGGCACGCATCTGTAAACCTAACACTCGGGGAGACTCAGGCAGAAGGACCACGAGTTTGAGGCCAGCCTGAACAATTTAGCAACTTAAGTGAGACTCTGATTCAAAATAAAGTAGAAAAAAATTAAAAGGGAGAAGGGGAGAGATAGTTCAATGAGAATTTTCCATCTCCAGTATAGAAAAAAAATTCCTTTTGATTTTATGATTTTGTTTGGTGACGTGTCTGTGGGTCTTGCTTGGTTTAGTCTCACGGTTGAGGTCAGCTGGCATGTGGATCGAGATGCCTAAGACTGCACGGCCTTCTTCCTTGTGGAAGTGGGCCTGGCTGTTTTGTTTGATGCTTTGGGAAAAAAAAACTAGAGAAGGCCACTAGTACACAACACTTTCTAATCCCCTGCTCAGGCCTCAGCTAAGTCACATGGCCAAGTCCAGAATGCGTAGTGGGTAGAGGATTATCTGAGGCAATCATGTCCCCATCTGTTCAGTATGTTCGACCCTCTTCAGCCTCACATATTTTGTTATAGCAACACAAAATGATGGGCCAAGGCAATATATAATTTTTTTCTTTTGGTAATATATAAACGTAATATACAATTTCCTGGCAGCCATATCAAGAAAAGGTAAAAAAAAATCTACACATACACACAAAATTAATTCTAATACTGTATTTTATTTAGCCCAGTATATTCCAAATAGTATTATTTCAAAAAATATTCAACATAAAAATTATTGACAGAATTTGCATGTATGTTGTACTAAGCCCTCAAAATCTAATGTGTAATTTATTCTTATGACATACTTCAGCTCCAGCTTTCTGCTTTCTAAGTGCCCAGTGCTTCATGTGACTGGCTGCCCTTGTGCTAAGTGGCATAGACCTAAGGACTGACAGATGGGAAGAGGGAAAAGTGAGATTCTTTGGAAGTCTGCCTGCAGAGCAGTCATCCTGCTCAACCAGGTGCGCACACCTGGTGGAAGAGACAGGAAAGAGGCTTCTTTTAAAAACAGAGTAAGACTTGGTAGGCTCAAGCAGGAGCACACAAGTTACAGGCCATCTTGCTTATCCTAGTGAGACCTGGTATTAAATAAAATAAGAAGGAAAGGTGGGGCTGGGTTTGTAGCTTGCTGGTAGACTACTCCTGGTTTCAATCCCCAGGGGGATAAAAAAAAAGAAAAAATATTCAGTAGTAAGAAATCTATCAATACATGTCAATGACATCATAATTACAAAAAGAAAGCAAATAATCATACTGGAAGATTCTCTTTTTGTTAACATTCAGCATGGATAACTAAATAAAACAAAGAACAAAATGTCAAGCAAAACTTCTAGTTATGCATTGCTTAGCTTGGAGAGGGTGTGCTAAAATGCCTAGTAGTAATGACCTTGAACATGTAAGTCTTGACTATGCTACTCATTAGTCACATTACCTGTGAAAAGTTACTTATTGCACAGGCAATAAACCCTAACTCTTAGAGGCAGGAATTCTTATCTATAAATGGTTGCTTAGCTTAGAAAGGGTCTGCTCAATTGCCTAGGCTGGGATGAAACAGGAATTTGAGCTCCTCTTGCATAAGCCTCCTGGCTAAGTCTTACTTCAGTCTGACAGTGGGTGTTACCTCTGGGATGACATTCACGAATTACCACAACCAACTCATAACTACTTTTTAACATTGATCTGGAAGGGTTAATCCATGCTAAAGAATAGGAATCTAGATTTAAGAGTAAGGAAGTTGGCAGGAAAAAGCAAAATAGAAAATTTATATTCAATAATGACCAACTAAAAGGCTGGACGGTAGTACTTCAATGTTTAAAATTAAATTAAATAGAATGTCAGAATAAGCTACTTGGAAGTAAAGACAAAATGAAAATCATCTGATTTTGTGATGTGACAGATAGTACTAAAGCCCCTGACATATCACAAGTCCACCCTGAACTTTTCATACCAGCGAGCTGAATGCAGTCACCTAAGTCCAGACAATACTCACAGAGGAACCATTCATCAAACTATGGAGAAAAAACAGAGTTAACCATCAATTCTTGGAATCATTTGATGTACAATAATAACCAACTAATATGGAAGTAGCTTGCTTTAGAGCCCTAGGGTATAATTATTATTCCTGAACTTGTCTATACATTTCCTTATTACAGAGGGATACTGGAAACTAGGCCTGTAAAGATTAAGTGAAGGGTGACTGGGTCAGGCATGAATTTAGAATTAGTCTCTAGTGATCCAAGAGTTCGTTGTTGTTTTTCACCAAGCATTCATTGAGCGCACACTGAGCTTGGTGCTGGTGACAGAAGGAGAAAACTAGTTCAGTGTACAGGGAGATATAGACATACACATACAATCTGGATACCGAGAGACAAACACTACAATAAAAATATGTGTGGAGTGGTGTTTCAGGAGATCCAGGACAAACATGGGAGGGTCACTGCGGTGACATCTGCACTGGGTCATAAAAGATCAGCAAGACTTGTGGGTCAGAGAAGGACAGTCTTTCTCTGGGTAAGGATAGTCTAGGCAGAGACAGGGCAAAGCTCAGAATGACCTCAGAATTAGTTGAGTTCCGGGAAATCGTGGGAAGTCTAGAGCAGCTATTTGACAGGAAGACTTGATTCCATTTGACTTTTGTCCTTCGTAGACTTTGCTCTGATAACCCACTTAGGAGTGCCTTCCAATAAACATCCTAATTTCAGCTGACTCACCACCATCCTTTCTTTGAGAAGTTCCAGGCAAGGTCTATAAAATGAGGGCACTTCCTGTAATATACAGCTAGAGGGGTCAGGGTTTACTCTTTGTCACCTTTCTGATGTTATCCTTTAAATCTGACAGGGAGTGTTACTTCTGACTATTTTTATCTGAGTAGTCAGGTGAATAGAGCTCCAAATGTGACATCTGAGGACGATCTACATTAGTGAAATGAATGGATGGGTTTCCGTCCTAGCAGAGGATAAAAAGAGAGAACTGTGTTAGTCTATAAGCAGTTTCCGTCACCACACCTCCTTGATCATTGAAATAAGTCCTTAACTTCCTTGTGGTATATCTGAGAATCAATTATTAGAATTGGTATAGCTGAGTATCATATATTAGAACTTGGCCCAGAATCAAGTGTTCTTCATTAAATGTGTATGTAACTAGAGAAAAGAGTTTTAAAATTCTAGTCCATCACCTGACTATGTTTTTTTTTAAATCCCTGTTGACAAACAGAAAAATATATCAAGTGTTGTTTTTGTTTTTACTGCTCCACATCGTTGCTCAGAGGTTCCATTGTTGGTAATATTAAGGAAGTCAGGTTCTTTCTACATACCTGACACATCGCGTATGTGTGCACGTACAGTAATATCCAACTAAAAGGCTGGATTGTAGTGCTTGAATGTTTAAAATAAAATTAAATAGAATGTCAAAATAAGCCACTTGGAAGTAAAGGCAGAATGAAAGTCATCTGATTTTGTGATGTGCTTATTCTTTTCATTTCAGTGACTATTTCCTTATTTATTTAGTTCCCTTCCATTTTTGTCCCTTTAAAAACTTGTCCTGATGGCTCTTTAAAAAAATAATAGCAAAACCTACTTTCCCCCCTCCAGACACAATTTATGCTGCCAGATATTATTCTGTGCAGGCAGGAGGAATATATCTACCATGGCACGATGTAGGAAGCCCTCTTCCTAGAAAGGGCTGTTGAGGCCCTTAAAAAAGTGGTATTTTGTGAGATGAAGGAGAAAAGAGATTCCAGAGAAAAGAGTTGGAGTAAAAGCTTTGAGGAGGGATACTTGAAGATAATCAGCTGTACATCTGTATAAGGGGAGTGTGTGTGTGTGTGTGTGTGTGTGTGTGTGTGTGTGTGTGTGTGTATCATTGTTTAAAAGGTACACTAGAAGGGTTTATACCATCTGCCTGCCCAGGGAACTTACCCCGTTTCCCCTTCAGGCTCACTGAACCATGGCAGGCCCACAAAAATAAGGAGAAAAAACTTGGGATACCCTCTTCTGTTTTCTCCTGCCCTACAATTCACAGAGGAGACCTTAGGGAAGATAAGGAGTTTGAAGGTGAGGTTGTGAAGAAGGTCTTCATGGGTCTGCTGGCTTTCTCCAGCCATATCTTAATCTTAGGAGGGACTAGAACAATACAAGCAGATGTAGAAAACTTCCCCTTCCCAGTGGGAAATAACAAAAGATCTCCCAAAAGCTTCCACTTAGGGAAGTTCCCTTGAGCTGAAAGAAACAGGTTTTGTTAACATCTCTCTTACCAGCACAGAGGTGAGAAACTCAAAAGAAAATGAAGCCTCTGTTAGAAGATCGCCTGCTGGGTTTAGTGGACCAAACTGATCAGTTCCTAAGCCCTAATGTTTGCATCTGGGCTGAATTGATGTCTACTATGAATGACTTGTACATGAAAGAAAGGTCATAATTTAGAAAGCAGCAGTGACTATCTGGGAGAGAGAGCATCCTCCAGGCAGACTTGTTCAATCAGCCAAAAGTATATTTCCTAGTGTGCATTCCGGCTGGAAGAATAATAACCTTGAGAGCAGGAATAAAATGCAAGACCTCAGGGAGTTAATTATAAAGGGGGTCAAAGGGTCAGTCCCAAGGTCCCAAAATGTTACCAAGGCTTTTGAACTGCACCAGTAGAACGAAGAAACTCCAACAGCCCTCCTACAGCATCTCCAGGATCAAATGAGAAAATATTCAGGTTTGAATCCCTAGGACCCAATAGGGGAAGGTTTCCCGAAAGTCAATTTCATAACAAGGAGCTGGCCAGATATTGTCCAAATATTACAAAACTGGAGGGATGGAACGAAAAGCGTATGGAGGAGCTCCTAAGGGAGGCTCAGAAGGTGTTTGCGAGATGGATGAAAAGAAACAAAAACAAAAAGCAAGGCTCGTGGTCACTGCTGCAGAAAGGTGGCTGAGAACAAAAGTGAGGGGTCAATGAAGCAGAGAGAAAGGAAGCTGGAAATGGCCCACGGGAGAAAGGAAATGCTTTGTGTGTGGGAAGTCAGGTCACCTTAAGAGGGAATGCCCCACGGAAAAGGAAGGGAGAAGAAGATGCCCGCATGACTCTCAATGAGGAACAGGGGTATCAGGCATTGCCCATAATCAAGTCCCACCAGGAGCCTGGATAAATTTAAGGGTGGGACCAAAAGAGAAAGAATCAACGTTCCTGGAGGACACAGTAACTTATGAGTGATTTAACACCTAAATTACAAGAAACCAAGCTTTTGTCAGAGAGACTCTGAGTGGTGGGAGTAAAAGGGGAAGAATTTCTGGTTCCTGTCTTTGAAAGTAAGAAAATTAAATTTGAAACTGAAACTACAGAAAGATCCTTCTGTATGTTCCCAAGGCAGGAATTAATCTTCTGGGAAAGGAAGGACTCATTACAAGGCTAGGACTAAGCCTTGAGGTCATGGGTGGCCAGATTAAGAAACATGTGACATGTTTAACAGAGGAAGAGGAAAGCCTGAAGATCTCAATGCTTGGGAAAAGGATGGAAACCTGGGAAAATTACAAGTTTCTCTCATAAAGACCACCCTAAAGCAACCAGGAGGAAATGTCCATAGGAAACAGTACCCTGTTCCAATCAAAGGCAAAAGAGGCCTGCACCCTGTAATTGAGGGCCCAATCAGAGGCAGGCTGTTCGCACTCTATGTCTCCATGCGATACTTCAATACGTCCTATTAAAAGTCAAATAGATCATACTGACTAGTTTAGGACCTAAGAGCTACTAAGCAAATGGTAAAAGGCAGATATCCGGCAGTTCCAACCCCTTATACTCTTTTAACTAAGATTCCTGTGGGTCACAAATGGTTTAGTGTGATAGATTTGAAGGATGCTTTCTGGGTCTATCCATTAAACATGGAGTACAGGGACCTTTTTGCCTTTGTAAGGAAAAAAATCCCATCAATGCCCATCAATGGGAGAAAATAGCAATATCAGTGGACAGTGCTGCCACAAGGATTCACTGAGGCTCTTACCTTATTTAGCCAAATATCTGAATGCACATTGGAGGTGTTCACTGCCCCCCCCCCCCCCCCCTTTAGGGACTAATCTTTTGCAATATGTGGATGACTTACTGCTGTCAGGTGAAACCAAACCTCAGTTTTCAAGGCTACAGTAAACCTGCTAACATTTTCAGAGCCAAAAGGGCAGATGTATCTCAAAAAGTAAGTTATAGTTTACTGGAAGGAAGTTAAATATTTGGGTCACCTTCTTACTGAGGGGAGATGGAGGATTAATTCAGAGAGGATTGAGGGAATTATGAGTTAACCCAGACCAAAGATAAAAAGGGAACTCTAAAAATTCCTAGGACTGGTGGGTTATTGTACACTATTGATTGACTCTTATTCTTTTAAAATTAAAAACCTTTATTTAAGCTGCTGAAATAGACCCTTCCAATGGACTCTGGAAGAGCTTACATGGCCTCTGACTACTGTCTCAGTTTTAGCACTCTCATCTATTGAGACACCCTTTACCTGTTTCTTATAGTTGATTTAGGGTAGTCACTCAGGACTGGGGAGGAAAGAGGTAACTGGTTTCATCTATGTCAAAATTAGGGAGACTGCCTAACAATGGACAGCTCAGTCTTATGAATTCTTCACCCTTAATGAGGCTTCAAAACTACTGGCTGACATGGAAGGGTCCATTTATATGGATTCAAAGTATGTTTTTGGAATACTTCGGGCTTTGGGGAAGACAGGGTATGAGAGGGGACTAATTACCAGGTTGGGGAAAGAATTAGCTCTGAGGGTCTAGTCAAAGAATGTTTATATAATCTCCTCCTACCAACAGAAATAGCTGTGATCCATACCATAAACAGGGAAGTTCTTTTGAGCCAGTGGGAACAGGCTGGCAGATGGAGCAGCCAAGGAGGCTTCCTTGGAAGATGAGGTCAAAGTCCTTTAGTCTCTTTTCCCCTGTACCTCAAGCCATGTCTAAACCTGTGCTCACAGCAAATGAAGTAAAAAGGATGAGGACATAGCTACATACACTTCAACCAAATAGGTGTGCAGGAGCTGTGTATCTAGCAAAAAATTAATAAAAGGGATATGAGAAAAGAGAGTCAAAGGGGAAGGCCCCCTTGCTACCCCTTGCTAAGACCCTTCCAAAGTGTACAAGTGGACTTCACAAAAGTGCGAAATATGAGAAAGCTAAAACATCTACTTACTATTTCTTACTGCCCATATGGTGGTAGTGTACTCGCTACCAACTGCCACTTCTGCGGCTGTGATGCTGGAACACAATGTCCCCAGGTTTGGTATAACTGGGCATGTGGACTTAGATAATGGCTATCATTTCACATCAACAGTGGTACAGGATGTTATGAAGGAACTACAGATTAAGTGAGGCTTTCACACCCCATGGGACTCCCCTATCTTCTGGGAAGTTGGAAAGAATGAGGTGGACTCTTAAAAAGCACATTACCAAGCTAACAGCAGAGACCAAATTGCCATGGACTAAGTGCCTTCCTTTAGCTCTCTTTAGGGTCAAAACAGCCCCCAGGAAAGACTTGGGGTTATCAGCATATTTGATGTTCTACGGATTGCCATACCTGAGTGGATCTTCAGACCTCCCAACCACGGAAACCAAAGACAAGTTTCTCAGAGAATTTGTGTTATCTATATCTTCCTGAAGGTTAAGTGGACTGCTTGCTCAGACACCTTCTCTTGAGTACCACAGCACATCACTTTCAATCTGGTCTAGTGCTAAAGTGGGAAGGGCCCTCCCAAGTGCTTCTGACTACTGAAACAGTTGTATGGAGAGCAGAAAACAGCTGAATTCATTACACTTGAGATAAAGGCACCCATATCACTAGCCATGAGAAGTAATAATCAGCAACGTCACAGTTTGATCGCATAAAAAGACACTAGAAAGGTGGTAATATTATTTACTTTGGGTCTTATAAATCAACTGCATTCTTGCCATAAACATTACAAAGACAACTCCTATCGTTCCCTTAGCTATTCAGCTTAAAGTCTGTCTGGTTTTCCCTTGTGGGGATCTAACAAACCAGTCTGAGTTACAAAAGGTTGATAAAGTAGTTGCAAAAAATTTACAAGTCATAGAGACAGAGGCTGGCTATGGGGAAATGGACACTTGGCTGGAATAAATCAAATATTCTGTTAGTGCCCCTAGTAAGGGCACGTAGGTGGATCCTGTTACACACAGGAAGGCCTGAGGCTCAAGTTTCCAGGTTTCCTTTGGATGGACCTCAGACTCTGTGCGCATAGAATGCATGATATCTCTCTTTCAAGAAGACATGGCTTGGGGCAATAAATCCTGCTGGACACTGTCACTGCTGTTCTTAGATATTCAGGAAGCCCACAAGGGTCATCAGACCCTCATTCCCCGACACTAACTGTATCTCATGCCTCTCTAGATGGGAGGAAAAGTTAAAGTTCATGGGAAACATGTCCCAAAGTTATTAAGGCCTATCCTTTGAGAGACCAAGCGACCCATCTGTACTGACCGTGGCCTGAGTGAACATCAGGTGGTACTGCACGGGGCCACTGCTTGAGATCCTCCTGGCTGACTAGAGTGGAATCTGTACTTTGGCCCAATTGGCTATCCATTTCACTCTGGCATATCAACCCCCTCAGCCTTTCTGAGAGTAGTTTCTATTTAGAGCTAAGAAAAGGTCATAACCCCAAGTGGATCCTTTGACCTCTATATCAGCATCCCTGGAAGTGCTTAATAGATTTCATGCTGGAAGCCAACTAATCACAGGACTGTGGCTCATGGTTAACAAAAATATAGATTGGATAAGTTGTATCTATTATATCCAACAGAAATTTGTTAATTACACAAGGGATGTCATCAAGAGCATATCTGAACAGTTTTGCCAAGGCCCGAAAGGAGTTAACTGCTCTGCCTAGTAAGTTAGCTAGAAATCCTAGTATCAAGGATTTATTCACTGCTTGGGAGGGTGCTAGTCTGAAAAATGAAAGGAAGTAATAACTTGTATCTTAACTTTTAACTCCCCTCACCTACTGGCTGTGGTGCTAGCAGCCCCACGGCACTGTGTTGTTCTCAGTGTCAGGAGCCTAGCCCAATGACTGACGGGAGTGATCTTAAGTAAATAAGTATCTGTGTCGTGCCAACAGAGCAATCTAACTGACTGACTGGTTCCATCCAAGCAGACCCTGATGAGGGGAGTTACTATCCGTTAAAGGAATCTGAGAGGCACCTGGCTCTTGGGAGTAATAAATAAAAATGTGCCAAGTAGCTTTTACAAAAGGGGAAGAAACTAATGGCAGCGGTGGCACATTTCTATGTGACAATGGTGGTCTTCCCGTTTTGTTGAGTTTTATCTGGGCAGAGAAAGAGGTGTGGGGCAGATGAAGTTCATGTCAACGTGACCAGCTTGACCCTGAACCAGTACCATAGATCTTATCTTAGATCATGCTTCCTGCCAATGTAGAAAAGGCACGGGGAGAAGCTTAGGACCTAGCGATTAAAAATCACCACCATCATGTTTTGGGTGTGTGCTTTCTGTCTGAATATTGAAGACCTCATCCTCTTTGGAAAGAAAAATAAAAGCTTCATATTTCTGTTCAGCACACCTCCCATGTCCATCCTTAGTTTAGACAGGTGAACCCAGTGCCCTGTTTCACACAATCATCATTAGCTATTTCTTAGAATGTTGCACTGATTCTTAATATGATTTTAATGAGCCTGACCTGTATGAAGTTACCGGTACCTGTGGTTACATATCAAGTCAGCACACCTGTGGTGGCTTCAAAGCATATCCACATGCTTCTCCCTTGTTACACTTTCCAAACTCCTACGATGTGACGACACATTACAGCTGTTTCTTTCTGAGTTAAGATTCTGTGAGACAAATGAGCCATGGGGTTGGATCCCACTGTGAGAGTTATGAATGTGTGTTTCAAAGGCAGTGATGGATCCTCCTGAAACTTGCATTTATCAGTCAGCGTTTTTAAGTCCACTATGATAAATCATCTTTTTAAAGCCAACTGTATTATTCAGAGGGGAATTTCAGATTATATATCCAGTTAAAGATTTTGGATGGATTTTAGTAGTGATTTGCCCATGATAAAATTGAGCTGACATGTCTTTCCTAAACAAGCAGTCATTGCTACCATCTCTTGGCCATGAGCTGGGTGCCAGGCATTGAGCAGCACACAGAGCTCACACCTACTCCTGCTGTTCAATGTGAAATGTTAATTTTTGTGAACTTGCAAAACTGGAGAGACGCAGAAGCCAGATTATCTACATAGAATCAGCTCTGCTGCTGTCCCTGTGGCCCACCACCCACCTCTAGGCTACAGAAGAGAAAGCTAAGAGGACTGTGTCCCAGCTAATTCTTTTTTATGTGTTTGCCTCCATTCATCTACCCACCTTTCAAGGCCTTGCACGCAAGCTTAGTTCTTTCTCATTACTGCCTCATGGATTTTCCTGTGGTTGCTCTTTTCAGCCTTTGGGCACATTTCTTCTCAAGTCCATAGCTTTCCTTGTTATTTTAGGTATTAAAAAGCCCAATGTAGGCCAACATCAGAATACCAGCACACATTTCAGGCCACGTTTAACTTCCTTTCACTCTTTCATCTTGCTTTTCTATTCCTTTCCCCTACTCAAGTGCTTCTTTAGGATTAAAAAAAAAAGAGTTGGGGTTGAAAGGATACATCTGACTGGGGAGTTAAATCAACTCTCCTGTGATAGGCAGCCTGATACTGATATTTTATCTTTTGAGGCCCTCTTGTGGGAATCCTAGAGATAACCATCACCAAGCAATTCTAATTCCCTGGGTGGCTGCTTCTGACTTCTATCCACTTTGACTTCCTAGAGGCCAGTACTGTCGTGGTCACATATTATTAAAATTTCTTTAGAATAAATGACATAAGGACACTCCTTCCCCAGACAGTGTTCATGGGTAGAGACATCAGCTCAGTCAGCTTGGATCAAGGTTGGTTCTTTTCCCGTTAGCCTCTGTGGCCCATGAGGGCCCTCACCCTTACCATGCCTTTAATGCAGTGCTCTGCTCCTCAGGTGGCCTCCCCCCTCCCTTCCCTCTGCCTTAGGGAAGCCCTTCTCCAGCCTTGACTTTTAGCCCTTTTATAAATCAGGCATAGAGAAAAGTGATACAAGTCCCTTGTGTTCTCTTCATGTCACAGCTGCTGGTCTCTCTCTCTCTCTCATTTGGTCTGAAGCAGGCAAAGTGTGGAGGGGAAGGGAACCCTCTGTCCTTTCACAATGGGGAGAAATGCCATCTGCTCCATAACCCTCTCTTCTCCAAGGACAGCTCAACTACCAGTCCGTGTACTGAGTCTTTGACCTTCTCTTCTGATGAGTAATATAGGGCTACCATGGCAATCAGGTTTGGGGATAAATGTGAGTCTTGCAGAAATGGGTCAACAGTTTGACTGGTAATGTGAGGCGTACACGATACCGCTGGCTCTCAGTTTTGAGACCTTGGTCCAAACTCTGCTTATGTTAAATTAACTTGTAGATTAGGAATTATTAACTTTTTACAAATAATTAAACTAAGAATTAGAAAGGTTAAATAAGCTGCTCAAGTGTATAATGAGCAAGAAATAGTAAAAGGGAATTCTGCTTAATGCCTTATTATTTCCCATGCTCCAGTGGCTTTTCTAGATTAGAAGAGGGAGCACAGGGGCACAATTTGAGTTTCCCAGTCAGCATTTTTATGGCTGTAGTGGGAGACCACATTCTAAAAGAGAACTTTACAAGCATATTAAACTTAATGGGTCTTATAGTTAAGAGTTCAGCTCAAGTTTCATTTCTTATAAAAATAAAGGCCACATGGACTCTGGGCAGGTCATTTCCGGTTCTCATTGGTCCAAGTCTGGAACCAAGAGTAAAGATATCACACAATTTCCAGAGTTCTCTTTCCCATATGAATGGATAAATGGGGCCAGTGGAAAAAGTAAAAGAAAAATGTATTAGTAAGACCTTTTTAGAATAAGTCACATAAAGATACTGTGAAATTTACAACTTTTCCCTCTTTTCTTCTTGCATGGCTCTTATATGGTGTCGATGTTTGGAGTCTACTGATTTTCCAGTTTGGATATTGCCCCAAGCCTCTCCTTCATGCAAAAGTTAAGTTTTCTGAAGAGTTAGCTTCCTGCCCACGTTCCTTCCCACTCCTTTCATCTTGCTGAATTAATTCTATGTTTATAGTATTCCACAGAAACAGCTCCCACCAATGGTATAGCTATGTATCTGTTAAATCTATGTCTGTTAAATCTCATGATTTTCTGTGCTCTTAATAGCATGCTGCATGCTAAATACTTTGTCATTCTGGAAATCTACTTTTCTCTAGGCTTCCAGGATTGCACAGTTGCCTGGAATTCTGCCAACTGAACCATTTTTTTTAAAATCTCCCTAGTTTGCTTTTCCTTGGTGGATTTCTAAAGGTGGGAGTGCTCCAGGGTTCTGTCCTGGGATATTTTCTTCTCTCTGCTTAGATCATCAGGTCACCTAATGGATATGCTGATGACCTTTAGCTCCTAATTTGAGTTCAATTGCATGCAGAGCTATCCAGGATTCCTAACGGACTCTCAAAGTCAACATGACTCAAAGCAAGCCCTTCATCCTGTGAACTTTCTCCTAGCCTTCATCCCATGCAACCACTTGACTAGTTTTCTTTTCTTTCCTTTTCTTTTATTCTCCTTCTCTCTCTCTCTCTCTCTTCCCCCTCGATGGATCAATTTCCATCAATTGCTCAGGCAAAAAAATGAAAGCCATTCTTGACAGCTTTCTTTCCTTTTCCATTTCCAATCCATTGGATTCTAGCCAGGTTGTTTCTAAAATACATCCTGAATCCAAATACTTATTATCATCAGCATGGCTAATAATTGCAATCCAAGTCACTGTCAACTAGATAGATTTCTAGTGGTGTCTTATATCCTGACATCCCCTATACAAAGAAAAGCTATATAATTCTCTGGAGTTAAATCACATCATGCTTAAAAATGCTCAAAAGTTCTTCTTGCAATTAGAATACAGTACAAACTCTTTGGCTTGGCTGAAATTCTACTATGATCTTTCCTGATGGTTCTTCAACTGCATTTTTCCCACTTTCCTCCTCTTCCATCATGGTCCAGCATCATTTTCGGTCTCTGATGTGTTATACTTCCTCCTTGCTTACCTATTACTACTTGGTGCTTGCTCTTCCTACTCCCTGGAATCATCATTCTCTGATTCCTTACCTTTTAGGCCTCAGATGTTACATTCTCAGATACTACCTCACTGATGTGCTCGGAAGCAGAAGTATCTGACTCCACTCCAACACTGTCCCAGTGCCCCATACAGCTAATTTTACTTGACACTGAATTGCTATTTTTCTCTTTCTAAGCCAACGGCTCACATCTTTTGAAAGTACACTCTGTGAGGACACAGGCTATGTTCTTCACTGATAAATTTCTGGTGCCTGACAGATACTCATAGTAAGCATCTGGTAGATTTGGTTTCTTTTATCAATTTGTGTGTGTGTGTGTGTGTGTGTGTGTGTGTGTGTGTGGATTTAAAATATTTAAAATCCACTGCTTGACTTTGTATATTTTCAAAACTATCCTCTTCGTTGCACTTTCTAGGTGTGAGGTTCTGTACTTGAGGTGGAACGTGCCAAAATGAGCACGATCTGGTCCTTTGAGAAGTTGTAGTTTATGAGCAAGGCAGGAACACGAGATTTGTTTCAAAACTGTGACAAAATACAGATAATAACAATATGTTTATCATTTTAACCATTTGTAAGTGTGCTACTCAGAGGCATTAAATACATCAGGATGTTATACAGCCATTACCATATCATTACACAAAAATTTTACCACTTTCAACATACTCTGTATCCACTGAACAATAACTTCTTTTTCCTCTTCCTAGTGCTTGGAAACCTCTATACCACTTTCTGCCTTCATGAATTTACTTATTCTAAGTACTTCATGTAAATGAAATCAGACAATATTTGCCCTTCTGTGTCTGGCTTACCTCATTTAAAATAACGTCTTCAAGAGTCATCCATATGGTAACACATTTTAGCATTTCTTTCCTCTTAAGGCATGGGGAGCTGGAAAAAAATACAAGTTTTCACCAAAGACCTTAACTTTTGAGTCAATGATTCATAAAATGTGGCATTTTCAAGCACCCCATTTCCACTCTTCCCCCCATCCCCACCCGCAACCCCACCTACGCTCTCTGCCGGGGGGGGGGGGGGGGTCCTCTAGCCTTATGGGGAGACCGGGTGTGGGTTAAGGACACAGGTGAGCCCCACTGGCCATTCTCAGAAGCGCCGTGCACAGAACAGCGAGTTCAGAGCCCGGGGCGCATCCCCTTCCCACCGCCAGGAAGGCGCGGCTCCCATGGGGAAGCAGCCGTGAGCAGGAAGAGGAAGGACACCGCGACAGCCCGCGGGGCCACCGGCCGGCCGCCCTCCAGGGCGCGCGCGCCCTCATCCGAGCAAAGCCGCCACTCGGGGTTCCAAACTTCCCCTCCCCCTCGCGCCGAACTCCAGCCCCAGCCGGGCCGGGCACGCGCGCAACCGCGGAGGTTGTCACGTCTGTCCCATCCCAAGTCAGAAACCTTGGGGTGCCGAGACAGGGCACTGGTTGCCCCGCTGCTGCTTCTCCTCCCACGCAGGGAGCACTGGGAACGTGAGAGGGGCGGGCCGGCCGCAGCTCCTCGGCCGCTGATTGGGCGTGCGGACAGTCATTCAGCGGCTTCCCCGGCGTGCGCTCCTGAGCGGGCGACGAGGGGCGGGAAGTGGTGGGGAGAGGAAAGGCTGATTTTCCCGCAGTTTCCTGAACTAGGAGATAATGGGAAGGGGAAGAACTTGGAAGTGTAAGTTTTAAGCTTTGCTAAATTAGTCTTTTCTCATATTAGAAATGAAAACAAGCCACTCAAACCCTTTTCAGGCAAAACAAGTCATGTAGATGTCACATTTTGTTTTTCGGTTCGTCTGTTGATAGACGCGGGTTATTTTTGTCTTTCGGCTACTGTGAATGATGCTGTTATGAACGTGGCCCTGCAGATATTTCCCCAGACCCTTCTTTCGACTCCTCTGGATTTGCATCAGTTAGCTGAATTGCTGCGTCATACGGTATTTTTGTGTTTAACTGTTTGAGAAACCAAGCTGTTTTCTATGTTGGCAGCAACATTTTGTGTTTTGACCAGAGATGTGCAAAGGTTCCAATTTCTGCGTATCCTCTAGCACTTGTTTTTCATGTTTCTTTTAAATAGCCACTCTATCAGTAGTAGTTGTGAAGGGGCTGAGTAGATATTTACAATTCAAATTGTGCTGCGGATGAAAAGAGGCTAAGTTGGATGCTGTGGAAATTTAAAAATTAGACTCATTCATCACAAAAGGGTATAAATTTTCAGCTTTCGTGTAGCATTTGTTTGTTTTCCTCTGTATGTTCACGTAATTCTTTTGGTGACATTGTCAGCTGCCTGAGTGTGCTGTTATAGTAGGAGTAAATGTAATGCATATAAACTCCTCCAAGACCTAGTGAAGTTGACTGACTGGTTCACATGAGACCAAGTCCCTGTAATACCATGTCTGAACACATTCTATTTATTATCCACCCATTCATTCATGCATCTGTCCACACATCCATCTGTTTAATCCTAATAGAAAATAGTTGCAAAAATGCCAATGGAAGGGGGAGGGACAAAAGGAGATACATATGTATATAAAAGGCTCAACTCCATTGTAAATCTTAAATTTTGCACATATACATATCAATAAAATGGGAAAAAAATGAAAAAAGAAAGTCAATGGAGTTTGCAGTTATATTTGAGATATATGTGGCCTATAATTTATTAATCTAAAAAGTTGTTTATTTGAAATTTGAGACATTTCCTCTTAGGGTATAAATAAAAATTGGCTTCCATTGTTGTTTAAAA
The DNA here is from genome assembly GCA_004027205.1 of Ctenodactylus gundi. NCBI lineage: Eukaryota > Metazoa > Chordata > Mammalia > Rodentia > Ctenodactylidae > Ctenodactylus > Ctenodactylus gundi. Next base: position 390,121 of record PVKB01000138.1, read on the forward strand.
AGTCTTACATAACCTACAGAGTGAGTGAATAATGATACTAGCAGGGGCATGCCCTCCTTCAAATAGTCCTCCCCTGATACCACCCATTGGTTTCTATAGGAAGAATTTTAAATTTTAGACAAAGATGGCCTGAACATTGCTTACCCTATTAATAGAATGGGTTACAATCTTCTGCCCTCTTTCTCATTATTGCCAACTTCCCATCTCATTTCTCCTACACATTTGCAGAGAGTTTAAACTTGCTTTGGAGATTTCGGATGTGGGCAGCCTGCTGTGTATGAGCTGCCGTGATACTAGCTAGTGGTAGTACAGATGAGATAGAGGGTCTCATCAAACAGGAATGTGTCTTGGTGGGCCTTTCTGGGCATGGTATCTTGTGCTAACAAGCCACTCTAAATCTTTGAGTTTTAAAGTGGGAAGTGGAAATAAGGATGTCAGTCCACAATGGGTTTTGTTATTGTTGTTTGGTGGTACTGGAATTTAGTATAGGTCCTTCACTCTGAGTTGCACTCTATTTGTTACTTATTTGAGACAAAGTCTTGCTAAGTTGCCCATGGTTGACTCGAACTTGTGATTCTCTTGCTTCAGCGTCCCAAAGTGCTGGGATTATAGGCCTGCCCCACCGGGTCCGGCACACAATGATTTTGAAAAACGAAATAAACTAACAAATGCAAGCACTCAGCATGGCACTAGACTCAGCCAAGTAAGTGTTTAACACACGGTGACAATTAAAATTTTTATTGAGATCAAGTGCCTGAGATATACCAGGTACTCAGTAGACACTCGTTTCTTTCCTTTTTAATGGACAGGGTAAAGGGAGACCTAGATCTTTGAGGTGGCTATTGGAAGCCAGATGTCTCATCTACATACAGCACAGTGATTGTGCTAGAAGAGCATTTATATGTGGGATACATATGGATGGAACAGATGACTATGGGCTGCCTGTTACCTTGTACAACGGGCCAAAACAATTTAAAGCTGAAGTGCTGGAAAAGGCTAGTATTACTGCTCCTGACTGGGGTGGCAGAACTACAATGTGCTTGGGTCGTCCTTTGCCTCCATCTGCTGGAATAAAGTGGTACTTTATTCTTTTAAGAGCCCCAGTACTCTGGTTGTCTTGAGACCCATTTGTTACCAATAAAAGGAATCTCTCTTTCTGTTAATGTTTGTCATTGAAGTAAACATGCCTTGTATTAGTATGAAGTTAGTTAGAGTGGCTCTAGATTCTGTGCCAGGTGAGTTCTGGAAGGAAACAGGAATAAGAAAGAGTAAGTGGATATGATAGTTTTATTATTTGCATTGTTAGAAATGGATCATTGGTTACGTGCTACTCAAAACACAAAGCACCTGGGGCCATATTCGAACACTTCTTTGGACAGTGAGGCTTTGTGTGGCTCCATGGGGGGGGTCATTTGGATCTGAGTGTGCGGACTGGGACTTTAGATCCTCTCAGATTTCCCGGTGACTTCTGACCTCTCTGCCTGATCTCTATCATCCTGGTTAGTGAAGTTTCTGTTGGCCTCCGCTGGCGTGCAGCTTCCAGGAGCAATGCAAAAGACTGTTCATGTAAACCTGTTCCCCTTGTGCCATCCTTCCTTATAACAGCAGGTGCCAGCACAAGCCAGGGAGTGAAATGCATCACACCAATTGCCAACTCTTTCGTCATGAAATTGGAGAGGGACCAGCAGGAGAAGGGCATGAAGAAAATCCTTAATGATTGATGAGCAAGTCCTACACCAGTTTGCTCTGGCTTCCTTAAAAGAAGCAATGTCATCCCTAAGAAATCCTTCAGAAACCTGGAGTCCAAATACCTGGGCTTTGTCACGTTCACTACTGACATGATTTAAGGTCTGAACCATAGGTTATTCATCTGTGAAATGAGAACAACCTTGTACCTCCCTCTCAGGATGAAGTGCTAGGATTACAAATGTGTGCTGCCACACTCAACTTCTATAGGCTTTCCTATTACTGCCTACCAATAGTTTCAACAAAAGGATGTAAAGATTAAGAAACCAATGAGTGAAAAATAAAATCAATTATTAATTGTAGTATACAGAAAAAAGGCCTTAGCTATTGACACTAATGTCCGTTTATATTCACTTATGGAGTTTCTCCTAAAGGCACAGTGTCTTAAAAGAGGTCCTTTGAGAAACTTGTCCAGATGAAATAATAGATGTATGATATTTGAGGAACGATATGAGTCAGACAAAGAGAGAGAACGCAAACTTATGCGGAGGAGACCTTTGATTATACTTCTGGTCTGATATCTGTGAAAGGAGAGAATGAGGAAGGGCTGGGTCCTAAAACTTGCTGTCTTCACTGTAGCTGTGAGAAAGTCTTGCCTGAAGCTTGTTGGGAAACCCCAAGGCAAAGACTGGCCATTCCAGAATTTTCCAATTGGGCACGAATGGCCGGGTTTCATTATTCTTGCTTGATCTGTTGATCCACTGCAATCCAGTTGGGGGCGATGTGGCTGAGATGTGAAAGCTGACTGGTGCAGAGTAGGTGCCAGCTTTTTGCCTTAGATCTTATGAGGAGACTCAGGAATGCGTATCTCCCTGGTTACTAATCTCAGTATTTTCAAATAATACCTGTGTTTTTAGTAAATAAAGCACAATCATTAAACCTGGTGTATCTAAACTGTGGCCCACTGTTTTGTTGCCCATGGGGTTTTAAAATGTTATAATAAATTTTTTTCAAAGGGTGTTTTAGTATGTATATATGTGCATTGACTATAATGTATATTTTATATGTGGCTTGAGACAATTCACTCCAAAAAAGGCAAATAAATGAAAAAACTGCAGGTGGGAGACACTGGCTGTAATCCATTTATTTAAAAGCTATATCTGAACTCTTCAAATCCTTCAGGGCTATGTAGATTTTTCCCGAAGAGCTGGAAGCAAAAGACAAAGCAGTAGATGTAATTGCTAGGACAGCTAGCTTATTGTATGACCCCAGTCTTGACAGTCACTTGAGCTTTCCAGGCTCTGATTTTTTCTTGCATAAAATGTCTACACAAGCTGCTTTCCTGCTTAGACCTTTCAAAGCATAGCCAGAAGCCTGGAGTTCTAATCCCAAATCTGCTCTGTAACAGCAAAAGAATCCCACACATTTTCCTCATGTCTATGGGGGAATGACACCACCACCCAGGTCTCAGGCGCTAGTTCATGCTTCTTGTCTCTGGGGATTGTTGTGAGGCTCAGTGGTAAGGGCTCCAACACAGGTGTTCCAAAGGAAATAAATACAAAGTAATGGATATAAAAGCTATTTGAGAATTTAGGGTGCGGCTCAGTGTTAGAATCCTTGCCTAGTGTGCATGAGGCTGTGGGTTTGATCCCCAGCACTGAAGTAAAATTGAAAAGACGAAGAAGTTGAGTATCATTATTATCTGATGGAGCTTGTGTTACAATAAAACTCTCAGGCACAGCAGTGTGTAGGTGGGATGGCTCACAGCCAGCAGCATCACAGCCCCCAGACCCAAGTTCCTTCTTCATCCTGGCCAGATCTCACATGGCTCATAAACTTTCTTAGTGTCCTTGATTCTTCATGCAGACTACAGAGTCCTCACTCTGGCTGTGCTACCTGCCCTCCTTGCTTCTCCCCTGAAGGAGAAATGTCACTTACCACATTTAGTTGGATCTTTATTTTTACATCCTGCTGCGGATCAGGAGTGTCCCCCAAAAGCCTCATTTACTTGTGGCTATTGTGTACTGTTGGGAGGTGGGCCCTGGCTGGAAGGGGCAGATGCGTGGGGCTTAACCTGGAGGTGGGTGTGCTAGTTCCCCCACTTCTCCCAGACCGGGCTTGTTCTGTCACGATGTGAGGATCTCTGTCTCCGGAGCACCGCAGGGGTCCAGCTCCTGCTCTAGCTCTGACCCCAGACTGAACTCCAACCATGACATCTGATTCCACCATTTTTCAGTCACCCACCTATGAATAGATTGTGACTTTCTGAAACTGGAAGCTAAACTAAACTTTTCCTCCCCTAATTTGTGCATGGCAGGTGTTGAGTCACAGCCATGAAAAAGTAACTAAGACACATCTCATCATTACTTTATGCACCACAGAGAGGAGAAAAGCCAGCGGAACTGTGACAAGGTCTTAATGACAGTTTTGACTGGTGAGGGAATTGGTCACGTCACTCTCATTGCATTGAAAGTTCTTGTATCTACTCTGAAGGTCTAGACAATTTTCGCTCACCTTCCCCAGGACTTTTGCCTTCTGGTGAGTGCTTCCTTCAAATGTCTTAATAATTAGATATGACTTACCTCTACTTACTGTTCTTGAGGGCAATTTTCTCCAGCTTATCTGTACACAGACATTGTGTAGGTGTTTTGCTAAAACACATATCCCAAGTCAGTAGGGTCAACAAAGAGCCTCAGGTGCTGCATTTATAACCATTTCTCAGGTAATGATGCTGACCTCTGAATGTTGAGTGGCAGCAGTGTAAAGTATTTAGTTTGTTTTGCAAGGAGATATAGGATTGCAGTCATTTCTCTTCTAGTAAATAATCACTCCATAGGTAACAGATCTGTGCCCCACTGTGTTTCCTCTTTGCCTAACTAAATAGGCTGTGGGTTTTCCTTTCATTGCTGAATTATGGTCTAATCTTCCTGAAGGCATTTTACATGGCAATTAAACCCAGCACATGGAGCACCAACAATGCACATAATCCTGGTGAAGTGATGACAACAGCAACAGCTGTGAGCAAGTTTGCACATGCAGGCAGTGACACTAGGTCACGTGCATGTCGAGAGGACAGCAATTGTTAAGATGGTTTTGATCACAAGATGTATTTCAATTTCAGAGCAGAGATTTTTAAGCAGTGAAAAAAGTATGTCTTAGAATAAAAGCAAAATGCAAAGTATTTTATTCTTTCAGTTTCTTGCATTTCCCTCCTTTTCCATTTTCTGCTCTGCTCTCAAATTGAAGAAATTTTCCTTCAGGGACTGATGAAATTTAATGTCTGCTGTGAATTGGCTTTGCTTTTAAGCAGCGAATTCTCTGCCCTACGTAGACCCATCATCGTGTCAGGGAGATCAGGGCAGCTTTTACCCCATGACCTCCTTTGAGGATCTCAGTACTAAGATTCCCTATTTCCCTCCAGCCTGGCCTCTCATCCTTTTCCTCAGAAGACTGTAGGTCATGCCCCTTCCTGGACACCTCCCTGGCACGGCCATGTCTTCTATATGCTTGCAAAATGAGTACGTGCCTCGATTCTTGCTAGTTACTAGTGCTGTGAACCTCACACAAGACAATGCTTGGAAAATGTCTGTTGGTTTGGAAAGATAAGCCACCTCCGTTCAGTAATACCTGGAACTCTTGAGTTACTGCAGATGCACTTTATCTGAAAGGACTGTGGACATATTTATATGCATTTATGCTTCACATCAGGTGGGAGTAAGTTGGAGTGACAGTTTTCATTAGTTATGCTAGGAGTTTTTCTCACTACTGGAACTATTATCAACTCTTGACCTAGAGTATATTATCAGAAGGAGGAGACAGAATAAATAGACATGTAAGGAATTTAAATCATTAGTTCCACATTTCCCAAAATATTTCCATGAAGAAATATTTCAGTTTCCAGGGATATTTTCCAATTGTTTTATTGTGTTAAAATACACACAGTTTATCATCCTCACCACTTTAAGTGGCAGTTCAGTGGTATTAAATATGTACATGCTGTTCTACAACTATCACTGTCATCCACCTCTACACATCACTTTCTATCATAAAGCAAAAGCTCTATACCCGTACAACAATAACTCCTCAACTTCTTCCCTTCTGTTTTCTAGCAACATCGTCATATTACCTAATATAACTTTTTCTTTTTCCAAAACAAACATGACCGCTATATTTTTATGTCTTTTAAGTATTCTCAATAATGTGCAATAATGGTACAAACTAATGAGGTAGGTTGGGATAGTTCATCATCTGCACACAGTGCATAGTACCCAAATCAGAAAATACAATTTCCCTATTTTTATTACTCCTTTGTGTTTGATACCGTTGAGCTCCTCCCCTCCAGGGATTTTAATAGGTGTGCTCCCAACACGACTCTGCTATCACATAATATAAATACACAACTCCTCTTGTCCACCCCACTGAACTCAACTAAAAAATGTGGAATGAATAGTTACCAAAGAAGCTTGGGAAATTTGGAATTTAACCAAGTCAGAGGATTTTCTTTTCTGTACACACTTGGATCACGTTCCCTGGGCACCATGAATCTCTATGAGGGACCCACTTGTATTCACTAGTTCCCATACATTTTGATCACAGGTCACTTCTTTCCCTCAAAGTGTACCTCAGGAAACATGCTGCTGTGTTTCAGTATGTCCAGTATCCTTCCTTGTGGGTTGGATGGACATGGCACCTCACATATCTTACAGGGAAATAATAATTTGCTTTGACAACTGTCACATTTTTAAGAAAAATAATCTGCCATTTCATTGTGACTTTAAGTTGGCCTATCCAATGGATAGCTAAGTGATTACTTCTAGTTTACTAATTAGAACAAACTTGCTTTATTTTTTTGGCATTGTTGAGCAATTCATGTGGCCATCATTAATGTAGTAATATAGCAAAATTAATTCTTCAATAAAAAGAGATGAGCTTAACAAACCAAGAGGAGTGAAGAAGCAGATTATGGTTGTAAAGAGATGTGTCATGTGATTCAACACTACTGGAAAGTTACTGTCAGCAGACTTGAAACTTTGAAATATTTTTCTAATATAATACTGGGAACTCAGAGGAAGGAAAACCAACAAAGAGCTTTGTTATGAAACATATTGAGTAATAATCAAAACTTTTGGGAAAACATTTGCTCCATAGCATACCTGGACTTCCTTTTTAAAAATGCAGCTCCATGTAGAATGAATTATATTTGATTTTTATAGAGGAAAAAAAAATCCTACAAACTTACAAGCTTATGCAGTACTCACTGATAGTGCCATAGTTTCTCCAAGTCAAAGTCCTGACTTGGCTGAGTGCTGCTAAGACCTCATAAGGCAGCAATCCAGAGGCCATGAGACTTACGGTCCTCTTCCTACATCAGTGGCACTATCCATTTCCTTAGAGCTGTAGAACGCATGGAAGCTCTATCTTCAAAGGTGACTAGAGACTCTGTCTGGCTTTGAGTTTCTCTGACTTGGTTAAGTTAGGTACATGGAAGACAATGCTTAAGTCAATTGAAGAGGAGCATTAGGCACATTGGGAAGATTGGGTCTGCCAGATAGTATCCTCAGGGGAGTGGCTTCCCACCATATTCACAAATCCTATCCACATTTGAGGGGGAGGATTATAAATAGCATATAAACCAAATCCTGGAATCCATCTTAGAATTCTGCCTGCCTTTAGGGTAAACACACATCTCTGCTTAGCTCCCACTAACCCCAATATGAGAGATTGCAGAGATAGATGGCTTTTTGAGAATTCTGCAAAATAAATGCCAGCGGGTAAGGAAAGAGCACTAACATTCTGAGTACCACAGATCTGAACAAGACCAATCTCAACAAAATACTCGACACGTCTAGGATACACGTGAAATCACTTGTCACGTAAAGAACTACCAACACCTTTTCTCCCGTGGGAAAAGGATAGCTCCCAGTGACTCAGAGATACAGGTGTTAGAACATTCTACAAGAATTTTAAAGCCATTGTCAAACATGCTTAAATGAGTAAGCTCAATTTCTTTTGTAACTTGGGCTTAATTTTTTGTAATACCATAAGGTAGAAGTTGAGGCAATTGATTTAAGAGCTTTCTTCTGTCTGGTTTAGTTATTGACTACAATAAATTTAGTCTGTTTTGTTTTAACACCATTCTGAAAATTTTGATATGTTTATTCCATTTTTTCATCCAGTTGAAAATATTTTCTAATTTCTCTTGATTTGCTGTTCAAAAGTGTGGTTAATTTCCATTATCCAAACATTTGGGGTTTTCCAGAGACACTTCCATAAAATGATTTTTTAATTTAAATCCATGTAGTCGCATAACACTGTATGACTTGAATAGTTTTAAATTTATTGAGTTGTATTTCATAGCCCAGGGTATGATTTATTTGTATCAATGTTTTGTGTGCACTTGAAAATATGTATGTTTTGCTGTTGTTGAGTATATGTCACTTTTGTCAAGTAGGTTAATAGTGATTGCCGAAACTTTGATAAGCTTGCTAAATTACCTTGTACTTGTTCCAGTAATAATTAAGAAAAATTATTAAAATTGCTAAACTTTTTTGGATTTATTTCTATTTATAATTTTGTAACTTCTTGTCTTATTAATCTGTAGTTCTGTATGTGCTGCTCTTCTACTTCTACTATCATATATATATATGTGTGTGGCTTGATACATACTGCAGTTTGAGGCATTTCCTGGTGATCATGAAATATGTTTTGATAAGGGGGCCACATTGTATTTGGTTTTTAGATATTCTGTCTCTTCTTTATTCACTTCTTAAATTGTTTTTGTTATGTCTTGGATTCACTGATTTTTAAAATGATTTTATTTATTATCTATTGACTTATCAATTGTAAATCTGTGTTTTGTTATTTTCATGGCGAAATGTAGTCTATATAGTGTTCATTGTGCAGCATGTAACTCAAGCATTCTTGTTCTCCTTTCAGTAGTAATCTACAACTTCACGTACAGTATAAAAACCTTACAGTAGAATATTTCCATTGTTACGCTGGTCGTTTATGCCTTTATTGTCATATGTGTTACAAGTATTATCACAATATATTAGTTTCATGTAAATTATCTTATTAAGATATCAAATAAGGACAAACCACATATTTATTTCCCATTTTCTCTCTACTTTATTCATTTGTGTTGATTGGTATTTCTATTTGGCTTCTTTTTATTTTTTTTGCTTGAAAGATTTCTTTTGCAATTTCTTATAGCAAGTAAATTCTTTGTTTTTGTGTTTTTAGGAAGATACGCAATGTACTTATTTCACTGAGAAATCGTCCCACTTGATATAATCTTCCAGCTTCACAGTTTGTGTGTTTTCTTGCTTATGTGTTTCCTCCAAAAACTCCTCTCATTTTATCTTTGTTTCTGATTATGTAACATCTCCTTTCTTTCCCTCTCTCTGGCTGCTGTAAAAATTTTTTCTCATATTAGTTTCTTTAACCAGTAGATTATTATATGTTTGGTGTAGCTCACTTGGAGATTTGCTGAGCTTTTTGGATCAGTGGATATATAATTTTAATTAATTTTGTAAGAATTTCAACTATAATTTATTCAAATATTCATTTTGTTACTTCTCTTCTTTGGCAAATCCTTTATATATATTAGGGCACTTGAAGTTGCCTCACAATTCACCCATACTTTTTAAATTAATTTTTTTATGTTTGTAATTTTATTTGGATAATATTTATCATCATGTCCTCAAATTTATAAATCTAGTTTTGTACTACATTTCATCTACTTAGTCCCATCAGTTTTTTTATTTTAGGTTTTGTAGTTTTTAATCTACAAAAGTTTGAGTTGAGAATGGTTTTAAAACTTTGTAAGTTTTTCTATAATACTAAATTCTGAATATCTGAAATATAATTTTAATAACTGTGTTGATGCTATTACTACAAATTCTAACATCCCTGTTAGTTCTGAGTCAATTTTGATTAATTGACTAAATTTCCTATTATGAATTGGACATTCTTTATATTTTAATGTCTAGTAGTTTTCAATTGGATGCCACCATTGTGATTATTGTCCTCTTTGGAAGACAGATGTTTTATTTTTCAGTAGCCATTTATGAGCTTTGCAATGGGGCACAGTTAAATTTTTTGGAAATAACTTGATCTCTTCAGTTCTGAATTTTATGACCTGTGAGAAGTGTTTGGCCTGGAACGAATTATTTCTCACTGTTGGGTGGGGCTCTCACCAGCCTTCTACCCTCCTATCACTAAATTTTTATTTTCCTAGGATGGTTTCTGGGAGAGGACAGGATACGTTCTTGGTCCTCTGTGAACAACAGGTGTCATTAACTCATCTAGTCCTTTCACACTCCCCCTCTGACACCGAATAGTGTCTTCACATGCATATGGTGACTGGCACTCTGCCGCATACTTGAGGAACCCCCTCCAGATCTCCAGGGTTCTCCCTGTCTCTTCTCTGAATCTGTATGCTGTGAATCGTAGCAGCCTGTGTCTTCCCCGATCTCCTTTGTCTTTACTCACCTGGGGGAGCCCACAAACCAACCTCTGTCTGGGCACTCCCTTTTGGGGCAAGTGTAGGGCTCATCTAATTTGTTTGTAACCTCTCTGAGATTGCTGTTCTTGATTGCCTGATAACCAATGTCTTGAGAAACGAACTTTCATCTATCTGTCTGACTTTGTGTGTGTGTGTGTGTGTGTGTGTGTGTGTGTGTGTGTATTTGAGACAAGAGATAAAATCTATTAACTCATTTTTCACCAAAGCAGAATTCTTTAAGTAGTGCTTGTTTTTGTTTTGCTTTGTTTTGTTTGCCATATATAAGGAGTAATGCTATGGTATTCTGCTTATAGGGGCGTGAGACACTCAGAAGTCAAAGGCCTCACCACAAAACCAGTTCACACTCTGTTCATGATGATACCACCTGGTGGAATGGCACAATTATATTTTAGTAGAAGCTTTTCAACATAGTGCTTTAATTACATTATAAGTGCTAATAGAAATTATAATCACAATTTTGTTAATGTCTGCATTTGCTGCCCAAAGCTGCTAGCAATTATAGTCCAGGAACTCTATTTGTAAGTTAGAATTTGCTAAGTGTAGGCGCTTCAGTATACCTGTGCTTTAGGAAAATTCCATCTAATATTATGGCTGAAAGTTTTCAAAATTGTCTAATAAGGCTTAAGTACCGACAAAAAAAGCTTTTTTTATCTATGTGTATTTATGTATCTAGAAAAGGGATACTTGGCTGGAGTCTGTTTTTGTCCATCTGTCAAATAACAAAGACTCTCTTAAGCTCTTGTTCAGAATTCTTAAAATATTCTTATTCAGAATATTTTTTGAATAAATTGCCCAGTTTTGGCTCAGCACTTTGATAGACATGGTTTCATCCTGGATAGCAGCAAATAAGAGAGATGCTGTGTGTGTTGACAGTGGAAGACAGCTAGGACAAGGAATTAAACATGTACAAGTTCTTTATTTACAATTTATGTCCTTGTTTCGGCAACCACAACAAGAAGAATTGTGAAATGGAGGTAGAACTAGGTGTAAGGAAGATGTAAGGCAGTGTAACTTATTCTCATCGATAAAAATCAGAGTGTAATTGAGATGGTTTGAAGGCACCTGCTTTTCCTGCTTTTACTTATCTGTTCCCAGCCTCTAGTCTTTCTGAAGTTCCAGGACCTCACACTGACCTGTGCTCCCCACGAGCCACCTTGTAATGCTCAGGAGGATCCACCTTGGTAGAGATTGACTTCTTTCCCATTTGTCGATGGTGAGCTTCTCTGTGGCCCATTTCTTTTAGGCCTGTGTGATGTCTCCTTAATTATGTGATCAATTAATAGGAGGAAATTGTCATTTGTATTGAAGGTGCACTTTGCAGGGGAAGAAGAAGTTATACCAGATATCCACTGGGATGAGGAAAGAAATCATAGAGCTCTTATTAATATTTCTTTTTATATCATCTGTTATGGTTTGGATCTGGACTGTTCCCCAAAAGCTTCATGAATTTGGATGCTGTGGAATACATATGGAACCGTGTGTGGTTAAGAGGCGTGGCTTGGTTGGAAGGGGCAGGTTACTGAGACACAACCTACAAGGTTATATGCTAGCTCTGCCCTTCCTAGCTCACTGGTTTCCTACCTGCCATACCGTGAACAGCTTTTTCTCTATCTGAGTATCTACCATGTGCTTCCGCCATTGCCAATCACACATAAATGGACTAAGACCTACTGGAACTGTGAGCTAAAGTAAATCTTCCCTCCTCTCAGTTGCTGGTGTCAGGTATTGTGTCACAGCAACGAAAAAGTAACTAACCATCTTTTTCCTATTTATATTTTATGTTTTATAATTGTATAACATTCATTATAATAGCACAAATATGCAATTAAAATACACATGCAATCGCACATGTATCTCATAGTCATGCACCGCATGGTGATGTTTTGGTCAATGGCAGACCATGTATACAAGCATATACCATACAGCCCAGGAGTGTTATAGATAGCACCATCTTTATGCAAGATCCTCTATGGTGTTCATGCAATGATGAAAACACTGTTTCATTTCCCGGAGCATATAGTGAAGCAATGTTGGACTGAAGATGATATTTAAACCTGACCTCTCCCTACTTGTGTAGATCTCCCTTGTTATACCAGCCTGTCTTCTTGCAACCCTCTCTCTCAGAGCTCTCTAACATCACCAATTGGAGTTGTTGGTGCCACACACCTGTCACCTGGTGCTCTCTCTTGGCCATCGTTATGGGAACTGCCACTGTCTCCCTCTTTCATTATCTTCTTGCTTCCAGCTGTTGAGAAGTTTGGCTCCATTCTGATTCTTGGTCCTTTCAAAATGTACCTAACTTGTGGACTTCTTATGTGCTACTCTTTTTGTGAAACTTCTTCCTCAAAATGGAAATATTGCTGTTAAGTAAACTAATTCAGCTTGAAGGATGCTGGGGAGAGGCCTGTTCTCACTAGGCAGCCCCCGCCTCCCATTTCGCCTTTCTTATCAGGGCCTCCTAGAATACCGTCTCTCTTGCTTCTTTATTTTTCCTAAATTTCTTTACTTTGTACCCCTCGCACCCTCATCTGAATAGATTCGGAAGGAACACTGGCTCCCAAGCAAGGCCCCATTTCATAATCAACACAGACACTAACAATTACCACTTGGGAGCAGACTATGCAAAAATGCCCAAGACAAATGATTTTGATATATACCTTTTTAGGAGGCAGTGTTAAAGATAAAGATTTGTCATCGTACTGTTGCCAGATACCTCTTTTCTCTTTCTTTTCTTTTCCCCTCTTGTTTGGCCACATTGCATTCATTTCAGTCTGCAGAGTTCACCCTGAGTTCATATTTGACCACTTCTCCTGACCCTGCCTTAGGGTTCATGGTCATTGCTATGATTTTATTAGCTATTATAGAATCTGGAGCCAACAGTGATCTAAAAGTGATTAGAATCTGCACTATGCAAATACCCTTGACTTTACGTCAAGATTAGAGTGGAGAGAAGGAAAATGGAACTGCAGGTATTAGCTCTCCATGGTCCTACCATGTGGAAAATGATAAATGGGACGAGTTGATCTTTTTTATAATCTCAATGGCCAAAAATAAGCACAACTGAGGAGCCACTTGAGCTGCGAGCACTAAAGAATTCTACAAGCACACAGTTCTTGTGAGAATGTCACAGGAAATTGGAGGGGAGGCTCTAACCAGGTATAGGGGGAGGTATTCAGACAGCCTGAGATGTAGCAGATTTGGGTTTCCGCAAAGGCTGGGAAATGACCACTTTTGCTAGGAATGCTGTCACTTTGGGTGTGGAATACCTCCCCCCCACCCCACCACACCCACCACATATCAAGCAATGTTTCAGAACTTGAAAGCTTCTGGCACTTTTGTGAATCACTTGGTCTCTTCTGGCTAAGGCACGTTTCAGAAAACTAAAGTCAAGCTGCCCCTTGGCTGAGCCCACAACTAAGGGAACAATTCTGGGAAACCAAAGGCATCATGAATGTGACTCTGCTGTCCTTGTGTTGGAAAAAAAAGACTTGAGTCTGAGCCAGTTAATAACGCAGTCCACTGGTTTGTGCCCGAGACACTGGCTTGAGATTGGTGTCCATTTCCAAATGACGAGGTGTGCCTGAAGGAAGCATGTAACCTTTCTCCTAGTTTGTCTTTTAAAACTCAGTTACCTTGAAATCACCTCTTTATACCAGCAGCAGCAAAACCCCAAATTAGCCTCCATTCAGAAATTATCTCAGATGCAGCCACCTTGGGAAAACTTAAAAGCCTATTTAACAAGACAGGAGCCTCTGCCAAGAAGTTGGCCTGGGAGAATGGCAGTAATTAAACAATGATAATATTTAAAATCTTACAGGTATAACAAAGCCTCCTTTCTTTCTCACAGGTGGGGACATGTTAACATGTTGCCTGCATCTGGAAAAGAAGAAGGGGAGGGAGGAAAGAAACTCTTGTGTGGGTGTGAGAGAGGGGAAGCAGGAGCGAGAGGCAGGGAGGGAGGCTGACTGCTGAGGACTGAGAGGGAAGATTGATGTTGGAAGGGAGAGAAGCTTAGTGTTAAGATTCATCAGATGAGCCCTGTGGCGTTTCAGCCCTGGACCTAGTAGACTAGGTGCAAGATGGAACACAGCCATGCTCTTTGTTAAATGTTGTTGTTGTTGTTTTTTTTTTCTGGGGGAGGAAGAGTGCTGGTTTTGCAAGTAGGGCAAGGGAGAGAATAAAAGAACTGCCCTAGAAAGGCCGTGCTTGAACCAGGCTTTCTCCTTTCAGTTTGCTGGAGAAGCCGAGCTTCTAGAGTCCTGGGAAGGAGTTTCACTTCACAGTTTTGCCCAAGGGAAGAAAAACCTAGAAAGATAGGAATTTGAGTCCTAAGCACATGCTTTTCTCTCTCTTTTATTTTTTATCTGTGTGATCTTTCGTAAGTCATTCAACATTGACTGTGAACCTCCGAAGAGCAGGTATTGTGGTAGCCCACCAGCCAGACCACCCTATGAGCATTAGCAGAGAGATGCTGCTTACCCTGTTGGCCTGGTTGCCTGAGTGCATCTGGACTGTTTTGGCTGCCTCGAAGTATATTTGTCTTATGAATTGAGTTGACACAGAGGTTGGAATGATGGATGCATTCTGCAAATCTAATAAATAAGGAAAGTCGTGTCACCTCCTTCAGCTAAAGCAGTTCTATCTGTTCAGCCCACAGAGAGGATAAATGGATTGCACAGCTCAGAATTCAGGGCCAGAGCTCCAAATATGTGGGGAGAACCTGTATTCCATGACCATTGCTGCCTCAATTAGAGGGATTCCATTTGGAGCTGAGACTCAGATCAACTTCCCACCTCCTTCTGTTGGAATTGAGCTCAGGCCAAACGGTCTGGGCCTCAAAGGGTCATGGTAAAGTCAAAGATCAGGTTACTGACCTTTGGCATCTTTGGTATGTTACTGGTGTACATCTGTATGTTGGAGTCAGGACTATGCTGTGATTGAAGGAGAAGAAAGGGGAGAGGTATTTGGCCATAGCATCCTCTCACTGAAGAAAAGCATGTTTGACTTGGGCTAGCTTGCAATTGTAGCACTGTTTACTTCTGGAGTCAGCATAGTAAACAGTTGGAAAATTTCATTGCTGGAGGCCTAGAGTAGGAAGAGTAGAGTATGAGAGAAAAGGTAAGCCATGAGTCCCACCCGTGCTTCCATTGTTTTTTTTTCTAATATATTTATTTATTTGGCAATCCTGGGGATGAAACACAAGGCTTCTCACATAGCAGGCAAGTGGTCCCCAAGTTCACATGGAAAAGGGGCTAGATGGTAGGTTGGTTGAGAGAATGGGGATTTATTACTTGGAGAAGACAGAAATTGAGGTGTTCAAACTTAGTATTTTGCAACAATATTGCATATATACTAATTTTTTAGGAAGATGTTCCATGGTCATAAAAGTATGTGATCAATCCATTCTCCTCCTTCAAATTTAAGCACTCCTTCTTTAGGAAAAGTATGAGGAGTTCAGGTCAGGAGGAAAAAGCTGGGGCACCCTGAAAATGGTGCAAGCACTCAATCTTAAAACCTGTGTTTATCAAATCAATAATTCTGTCTTCCCCATTCGCCTGCCCTCCAGCAGGATGTATTCCAGTGTCTCCCTTTCCTCCTCAGTGCTTCACCTATATGCTTAAAGAAGGTGGGGGAGGTGATAGCAAAGCTGCAGTGTCATTGCCTCATATGCACCTTCCCACAGCCCCTTACCAGAGCTGAGTGTCCTCTGCACACCCGGGAGACGCTAAGGAGAGATTGAGGTCAGCGTGGAACTAGGAAGGAGTCTCCCTGCTGCCCTTCTCAACATTTACAGGAAGATTTGAGAACAAGAACTAGACACAAAGGGTTATGGGCGTGTCTGAGAGTTGGAAGGTTGCCAGCTGGAGATGGAGTGGGTCTGGGAGGGACAAAGGGGAGGAAGGTGAGAGCCTCTGACTCACCGTGAAAGAATTGGGTGTTGGACCTTATACATTCTAAGGGGCTAAGAAAACAAACTCAGATGACCTCAAATTTAACTAATAGAGAACACTGATTTCCTTCATGCAGGCAGCCAAATGCTTTCAACTTCTCCTTGAATATTGCCAGTAAGTCTTTTCCAATTCTGATGAAAGTCCTTTTTAGGTCATCTTTAAACTTTCCCAGCTGTCCCTTTGAGGAGCTATGTTCCAT
Organism: Ctenodactylus gundi; assembly: GCA_004027205.1. Lineage (NCBI taxonomy): Eukaryota > Metazoa > Chordata > Mammalia > Rodentia > Ctenodactylidae > Ctenodactylus > Ctenodactylus gundi. The sequence goes on from PVKB01000138.1 coordinate 406,484, forward strand.
GATAATGTCTTGATTTGGCTAGATAGCTGATGGTTAATTATATGGCCACTATACATTTTCTTTCTTCCTCCAGAGAAATATACAGAGAACAAACAGACGCTAGTTCTTCTAAGGCCAAGTTATTGTCTTGTGTTTGCAGCACCACTGTACATGTGTGATCCTGTCTGGCAATCTGCCCCGTGCTTACCTGTCCCCAGCCACTCAGCCCAGCCCAGTGAGGGTATTTATTAGCAGCAGGGTCGTTGTCACTCACAGCTACAAAAAGAGCAGGAAAGCCTATTCTTCGTTAGCTTCCCCAGCTTTCCGACATCATAATCTTGGTTTGGTACGACTCTGCAGTTCCTTCACCTATTTCACGTGACAATACAGAGGGCAGATTATGTTTTTCCTCTTCTATGCATTAATGTTAAAATGTACACAGAGCCCCTGAACTGACAATTATTAGGAACCAAAATAGAACTTACCAGCTAAACAAGTCACCATTGCCATATTTAGTCTCACAATAGGAAAGCCTCACATTTCCCTCCTCCGTGGAAGCTGTCTAGGAAACACATATCAACAGTTTGAGAAATTCTCATGCCACGAGTGTTCCTGGCTTCCTGCTATTCTGTTACGCCTGCTTCCCCCACTCCATCCTAATGAATATTCAGCCTGCATCCTTCAGCTAGGATTTTGAATAGGCTACTTCCTGTTTTTCCTAGTAAAGATGGACTGTTGTCCTGGGTGAAAGGCATTGTTAGTAAGAGTTTGCAGCTGGGAATTCCTGTTGATTTTTTATTCTGACCTTGGTTCTGGGGACAGCTTATATTTTGTACTTCCAAATAATGCCGGTTATTCTAATGAATCAATTACTCTTGACTCTATACTGCAGGAATTTTTTATTTTTAAAAATCTGGCTGTCTTTTCCACCTCATTGTGAGCCATTCAAAGGTAGATACTAAGTCTAATTAATTCCTCTTTTCTAGTGTCCAGCATTGTGCTCAGAAACAGAACAAAAGCTCAGCAAAAGTTGTTGAATAGGTGAAAAGGCACATAACAAAGATAGGTTCTAGAAAGAAGTATTCATAATCATCCAACAGTATCCTTAGGGTAGAAAAGGAAGGAAAGATGTGTGCATTCTTGGGAAAGTAGTGATTGCCAAACAGGTTGCAGCTTGTCTCATTGGATCCAGGAATTGGGTTTTGTTCTGTTTCCATTTGTCTGCTTAATTTTTGTTTGTTTTTGTCCACACTGCAGTGAAGCACTAAATGCTAGGTCCTGACTTGGTAACGACGTCTCTGTGGATCATGGTAGTTGCTTCTTCTTTGTTGTGAGCCTGGGAAGTCCGTAGTTTAGGATGTTTTTTATGCCTTTGGTAGCTACTACCTGGGAAAAGTAGGGATTATCCAAAGAACTAATTGACAGTCAGGTGATGATTTTGTCATTTTACAAAGAATTGTGAGCAAAAGAATGTGTGCAAGTATGATTCTGCTTAGGTTGTTCACGAACATGTGGACATTGGCCATCTAAATATATACTATTTGACCTATAATTTGAACTTGCTGGGATCAGCCACGAGGTAATATTGGAGAGCCCTTTCACAATTGAAAGAAGGTTTACCAAAATCATGTCATCAATCCTTAAATGAAGCCTAGAAAATACCAGGTACACTTGACATATAATGAAACCCTTCCATAGCTTCCTGTCCCCCTGGGGATAAGGCCTTCGATAACCTGCCTCTGCCTCATCTCTTCTTACCCTTTCACAAATACTAACTTTCAATTATACACAACTATTGCATAATTTTCACTTCTTGCAAACTCTCTTGCTGTCAATCCCCTGTGTTCACTTTTACTTCCAGAAATACACCTGCCCCTCCCTCCCCTCTTTTTCTCTTAGTCCTCCCTTACGTTAAGAAACTTAAACATCACCTCTTAGAGACAGCTTACTGATTCTACATGCGGTTAGGTCCTTCCCTATTTGCAATACACAGAAACTTAGAGTCCACAATGGAAACATTTTTCAGAATAAGCACAACTTTTCTGGTTATTTTAGACATTAATAGGAAATACTTGGGTTCACGGCTGTCCTCTTTGTGATAATCCATGTCCTCCTAGTTATATAATTGAATTGATATCCTGTTAAAAGTTGCTGCCAAAATTGCTTTTTAGAGGAGTCAGGAAGGGGTTGTCAAACATCTTGACTTGTAGCTTGGATAGTTTAGTTTTTTCAGAATACAGTAGCCTTCCAGGGAACAAGTAGGTCACATCTCTGACCTTGACTTCTTCCCCCAGGTATGTTACCAGCCATTTAGAAATCATAGTCATAGACTCATTTGTCTGCTATAGACCAAATCACAGGAGGCCATTTATTATCATAAATTGGAAAAGAACATATTTACAGCCAGCTAAGAGAAGATGAGGGCCTATTGCCTCAAATTATCATCTCTCGGTGCACAGATATGCAAGGGTGTTTGTTTATTGCAAGAAACAGAAGGAACAGCGAAACACAAGGTGATAATGTCCGTGTTCAAGTGTTCTTTGTGGAAGGAAACTGCCTCTGGACTTTTTGTGGCTCTTACTCCTCTCTCTGCCAAAAATATTTCGCAGTCTGTCACGGATTGTCACATCTGCAGGCAGGTTAGATTCTTGGAGAGGTTTCTGATATCCAAAGAAAACTAACCTTTGCCCTCCTGAAGCCCGAGCCTGCATATTCTGCCACTGGATGGGAGTGGAGATCATCACACCCATATGCCAGATTTCCAGAGAAACCTCCATTCCTCCAAGAAAAATAAATCTAGTTTTTTTTTTAAAGTTGAAAATCCCATCACACTCGTTACAGGTAGTTTAACATGTTATTAATGGTTTGACTATAATTCAGATTCCATTCTTAGGAACATTTAATGATTGTATGACTTTTCTGATTATTTCAGTATGTATTTGTTATTGTTTGGATCTGGAAAGTCCCCTCAAAACCTCATGTATTTGGAAGTCGTTTAGATCATAGGGTTAAAAGGATCAATTAGATTGATACAATGATGATTTCCTGTGCCGTTAAGGGGGAGGTGATTAAAGGAGTGACTCTTGGGGTGCATGGCCTGGAGGACTTGTTCCTATCCTAGGCGCTGCCTTTCTCACTTTCTGCTTCCTGGTCACAGTGGGATGAACAGCTTTTCTCTGGCTAGGCCCTCTGTCAGTCCTTCCATCATTGCTAGCTGAAGATGGATGAACTGAGAATATAGGAGAGCAGAAGTTTATTCAGGTGAAATTACACTGCTAAGGTTGAAGGAAATGGCTTTATAAGACCGGGAGGCACAGGAAAGGCCCTAGAAATTACATTCTGTGTTGTCTTTTTTCACCTGATCTTTTAGAAGTTTCTGTGATGTAGGAATGTATACTGAGGTTGTAAAATTATAAAGGACTTTTGCTCACAGAGCAGGACCCACCTTCTCTGGTAAGAGTTGATATGATTTAGCGTTTGCTTACAGAGGACCCTTTTTAGCCTAGCATGGTATAATTTACTTGCTTAGAGACTAAGAGGAAGAGCAGCACGAACACTTAGGAGATTTAAGTGCTCTATTTACTGAAGAAGATGAGTATTGACTACTGCCCATGGTTTATCTTATCTTGCTTCAGCCAGCACTGATGCAGCATTTTACCTGCTACCTACGCTTTTAGGATTTTTTTACGCTTTAGTCATCACAGAACAGGAAGGTTTTTGTTAAGAAATGTGGTCGAGAAACCTACGAAAAAATTGTATGCCTCAAAGTACTCAAACCAATGAGGATACAGAGGAGGGATCTGCACGCTAGGGAGTAAATTGTTTGTGGTAATTGCTCTGGGTGTGCCCGTCTTTTAATCAGTCACCCATCCTTGTGAGATTATAGTTAAGTCTCCTTGGGCTGCACTTCTTGTCTCTGAATCCATCCTTTGTTTTGTACAGGTGAGTTTATTTCTGTCAGCCTGGAAGCGTATATTCTCATCCCCAGCTCAGCCCTTCTCACTCAGGCTTCATGGCTGCAATGGGGTAAGTAGCTTTTCTCTGACGAGGCCTTTCCTCCTTGCTGGCCAACAATGAATGGGCTTGGAACTGTGAGTGAAAATAACCCCTCTTTCCTTAAGTTATAGATGTCCTTTGTTACAGTGGCCCAGTGATGATAAAGTGATGCAGACAGTACTTTTATCTAATATTACGTAAAATAAGTTGTTAGGCAGAGGTTGAAAAGCTTTTGGCTGTATACATATGTTATGACGATATTTTCCCACCATTTTTATTAATATATATATGAAATACCTAATGTTTACAATGAACTTGAGTATTTTGCACACATACATATCACAGCAATATTACAACCCCTCCCCCACCCCCTCCCCATTTTTGGCCCTCCCATGCCCTCCCTATCCCCCCTGTAGCTCCCACTATCACACTCATTTGGTTCTATAGAATGCCTGGGTTCTGGTTTTCCCAAATCAGGAATAACCATGCAGCATTTAACATCTCTAATCTTATGCATCTGACTTACTTTACTATTCAAATCACCACTTATAAGCTCAGATTTCCACCCCTAGAAATGGCTGCAGTGGCCATATCTTGATACCTCTTCTTTGGGTCTGTAGGGCCCTTTATTGGGGTGATATGCCTAAAGTTCTTTTTTTTTAATGTATCTTACTATGTCTTTGTTGAGATTCTTTAACATGGCTTCACCCACCAGTTCACATTAGAAAAGTTCACTATAACTGTGAAATTCATAAGGCTATAAAATATGAGAAAGAAAAAGTGAGAAGTTAAATTTCACATTCCTTCGTGGAGTACTGAAAGGCAAATGTTTGTGCATTCAAAAGACCTTCAGGTTGTCATTGCATCAAACAGTTTTCTTAGGATAAACTTACATCCAATACCAAATAAATGAATTGCCATATTAAGCTTAAGTATTGAGTTGTTAAATTCAATGAACTTAAATCTGTGTCACATAAGTATACTACAGTTAAAGCAGTAGAGTGGCATGCTTACTTACTGCAGATTTTTTTAACTCTCATAAATTGTTTACTTACATTTCAATAATTACTAACATTTTGCCAGATTTGGTTTATCCTTCTACCTACATATCAATACTTAACTTCATGCATATATATTTTTAAACATTTTATACTAATTCCCCAGGTTGAATATAATTATTATGTTGTGTAAACTTATATGCTATTGGAAATAATAATTATGAAGAAAGATTCACAGATTTTAAGAGACAGTTGGTACTGTTTTAGAAGGACACCAATCAAATGATTCAAATATTAATCTAATTTTTTTGGTTACACTTTCTTTTTAGGTGTTTCCTTTCCTCCACTTATTTTATTTATTTATTTATTTATTTATTTTGGTGTTGCTGTCTCTCTGATTCTCTCAAAGGTTCCTCCAAGTATTTTCTGTAATGCTGGGCTAGTGGTTGCAGATTTCTTAATGGATTCTTGGTCATGAAAAATTTTACTTCTTCTTCAATTTTCAGGGATAATTTTGCTGGATATAACAACCTGGGTTGACACTTGCTCTCTTTTGAAGTGTGAAAAATCTTGCTCCAAGCTCTCCTGGCTTTTAAAATTTGCCTTGAGAAATCTGGAATCTGCAATAATTTGAATGGATTTGCCTTGATAGAAAAATGTCTGCTTTTTCCTCTTGCTGCTTTTAATATTCTCTCTTTATGTTGTATATCTAAGGTTTTGATTATGATATGTTGTAGTGAGTCTCGTTGGTTGATATTGTTTGGTGTTCTAAAAGCTTCTTGTACCTGAAAGTTAATTTCTTTTTCTAGATTAGGGGAACTTTCTTGCACTATTTCATTGAACAAATTCTTAATAACTTTGGTGCTGTCTTCTGCTCTTTCTCCCACATCTGTAATCCTGAGATTGGTTCTCTTTGAATCATCCACCAGCTGTTGTATTCAGCTACTTTGCTCATTCCTAACTTTAGAGGCATGCCTAATGATATATCATTTGTTTCCTCAGCCTTGTCTGCCAGGTCTGAAATTCTGTCCTCACAGTGTTTGAGTAGACTTCCCTTGCTTTCAAATGAGTTTTTCATATCCTGGTTTCAGCTAATTTTTTTTTTCAAAATTTCCACTTCTCTGTCAAAATGTTCCTTCATATCTTGCATGTCCTTATTTACCTCAGCCAAATTTTTATTTGTGACTTCAATATGCTCCGTGAGCTTTTCTCCACTAGGGCCATTATTTGCTTAGTAAGATCCTCTTTATTTGCTTTTTGACTTCCTTCCCTATGAGTTCCACTATTTCAGGGCCCCTAGCATTAACTTCTGGGGTCTTGGGCATCTCTGTGGGTGTCCTGTTGCCCTATCTTCTTGTCATGTTTCTGGTGTTGAGGGACTTCACTTTAGAGGCTTGGCCGAGAGGTTTCTTTGGACAGCTATTGCAGTGCATGGTGGGGAGCCGCAATTCCTCTTAGCTCTGTGCTGGGAGTAGTCAGTGAAGAGGGACCTAACAGTTTGATGGCCTCTGATGTTTCTTCTTCACCCCCGTCCCCCTCAGCAAAGCTCTTCTGCCAGTCCTGGCTTCCTTACCCCGAGGGCGGGGCTCTCCACCCTCGGAGATGCACCCACTACACTGAGCCATTCAGGAGGTCAGCAGCCTTTCTCTCCTCTCTGCAACTGCCTTTTGTGCCAGTTTCTTCCTAAGCACAGTTTAAGGATGACCCCCAAAGCCCTGATGTACTCTTTTGAGCTTTCTTTTACTCTAGTGGGTTCAGTCTTGGGCTCTTTTTTATTTATTCATTTTTTAAATGGCTCCTGCTTACGCCATTGTCTGTTATGGCTTTGGAGCATTGTGTCTGATCTGTGCTCCAGGAGGTCTTTTATAGGGGTAACGTACGTTGCATTTTCAGTATGTACTACCCACAAGTTTGCTTTTTGGAGGCTGGGGCTACCAGCTGCTGACAATCCCCTTCTGGATTTGTGCTATCCTCAATCTGAGGTTCTGTACACAGAGCTTTCCGTTGTCTGTGGTGCGTGGATGCTGACACGTCAGAACCGAGTCTGCTGCTATTTTTCTCTGCTTCCAGTGTGACTCCAGAAATTCTGACCTTTGCATGGTGTCTGGTCAGTTGTTGGGGCGCTCCTTCCTGTCTTAGCTCTGTCAGATGTCCCGGGCTCCATGCAGGCTTTTCTTCCACTGCGTATACCTGCAACTCCCAGCTGATTGCAGCTGGCCTGGGCTGGCTTCCTAGGCTGCTGGGGTATTTTCCTCCACTTCTGATGTTCCTTCAGGATTTCTGACCATACCCTGGCCTCCTTTCGGTAGCTGGAATGCTCCTGCCTGTCCTAGCTACACTGAATAGGTGGTTTATGACTAATTTTCAACTTTTTAAGTGGGTCAATGAGGAGACATTGAGCAGCTCTGTTACTTGGCCACCATCTTGACCCAGAAGCTGATAATATTATTTTGATCACATTATTCTTAGTAATACTTAGAATAGCAGAAGAGCCAAGAAAGCAGATGCCAGAAGTCATGCCACTTTCAATATAGAAATTAATATGTCAAGGACTCAGTTTTCTCGTGTGTACAATGAAAAAATTGTATTTCTATGAGATAGAAGAAATAAAGACAGTAGAAAGGAGACAAGAGAAATCACAATTTTAATTTTTTTTTTTTTTTGAGACAGGATCTCACTCTAGTCCAGGTGGGTCCTAACAACTCACTATGGAATACGGGCTGGCCCGGAACTAATGGCAATCCTTCCGCCGTAGCCTCCCAAAGGCCGGGATTATAGGCATGTGCCACTGCATCCAGCTAATATGTGATGCTAGGGGGGTTTAACCTGGGGTTAAATTTTTATTTTTTTAAAGGCTGCAGCTACAGGACACACGTCTTCCTTTTAAAAATTACAAAGGGCTCTAAAGACAATGAGCAAGTATGTGAGCTGTGGGCCTGGGCCAGTCACTTGTAGATCGTGTTCTTCCTACCAATTCCATCTTCTGGATGTTGTACTATCTTGATTAAGAGTACAGCACATGACTACTTCAAACACATGTGAACAGTGTGGTGTGCACTTTATTTTGATAAACATAGGCTACTGGATGGGAAAATTCCACACACAGGGATAACCTATCTCAGGGACACCTTATCACCTGTGGTGTCTATCACGTGTGAATGGGCCATCATCTTTCCCCTGGGAGGAGCCATGACCTTACAGCTGTAAGTTAAATCCCCTCTCTACACAGATTCACAAACTCTACCGGTTTTCTCCTCCAAGCTCCATAAGTATTTTCAACTCTGACGACGATGCTGCTCTCTTTTCTTTGTGAGGGCCTGTGCTCTTAAGTGTGTACCTTCCTTGCCCAGGTAAGACCTTCTTATGCCTTGTACTGAGTAGGTAAAAATTCTTTTTCTGCAATGGGAGTCAACAAATGTGGCTCAAGGTAAGGTCTTGATAAGTTATTACCTACTTAGTGCTATATTCTATATGCTAGCAAACACCTTTTTGATTTTTTTTATGAGGAAGTTTATCATTGCCTTGATCAAGTTAACTATCAATAGATAGCACCAGAATCACATCAGTTTGAGCAATGAGTTTGATAATTTTTCTTTCTAGGCATGCAGATGACAAACATCTATTTTCAAACAGGAGATATGGCAAAAATAGCTGCCTAATTTTAAATCTCAATTTTCATTTTAGTGAAAAGTGAAGGATTGCTTGCAAGTTTCATCAATAATTAACCAGTCAACAGAGCAATCAAATAGATGGGCCAGCAGCTTCTGTTTCAAGGGACAGCCTAGGTCCTTGAAATCATTAGCTTTTTGATGGTTTTTAGAGTAGCAAATGTACCATTCTAATAGTAAAGGTACCCACGGTGGATACATTTCTAAAGAACTTACGGCACTTAAAACAAAGAAGTCCCCATAGTTACACATAGGTTTATTCTACTACTTTTTAGACAATGTATACAAACAAAAATATTTTTTCTTTGCTGCTGAGAATTAAACCCAGGGTATGCCAAACAGCCCTTCTACCACTGAGCTACATACCCAGGCCCCTGATTTTCTTATACTTGCCAACCAAAAGCAGCTTCTGATCCTCATTGGAAAATTATTTTGAAGGTCTTCTCAGTCCCTAGCCTGAAAACTTTGCGCCCTTCTCACTGTCTCTGTAACATTTAATGTGACATCACAGGGTTCCAGACTACTGCTGTGGCTGTATCTTATCTTGCTCTGAGAGTAACAGATTCTGTTTCTCTTTTGTCATTTGCTATATTTGTAGTAAAAATTAAGAAGAGAGCAAAGTTGGTCAGCTATTCCTCACACTGTGTTCCTATCACTGTAATTCTGGGTTTCACTTCCAATGTGTCTCTTGAAACACTTGGACTTCACGGGATAAGACTTAAGCACACCGAGAGCTGGATCAGTTTTTCATCTATCCAAAGGAAAAGCTGGAGGAACTCTCAACACTTTGAATTATCCTAAGAGGAAAGGGATTCTATTTCTTCAAAATTACATTCCATTAAGTCTGTTGAGCTCAATCCAACTGGAATACACAATTTATCTGACATTTTCTACTGAAACAGTCAAGCTGTGTATATCATAATTTATAATATGATTGCTGCTTCCTGTGCCAAAGTATGAATTGTTTAATCTGAGATGCAATTATTATCAAGTTAAAAGGAAGAAAGAGATCCCTGAACTCAGGGTATTTGGAAGTTCCTGATAATGGCCCTGAGTTAGTAACTGGATGCGCCAGGTGGAATCCATGCAAACAGGAGTGACAAAAATGTTCCTGTGAGTTCTGCTCCTCCTCTTACACTTATTGATAGTTACTTCAAGTGTCTTCCTTTTAAAATGTGAGAATATTAATTGTAAGAATATTTTTGTCACAGCAAATTTTGAGGCAGAATGATTAATCTTACAACAATGTGGACGATACTATCAGTGTATCTCTAGCCTAGTACATTATATTTGCTGTGTATACTTGCTTAGCTAATAATTAGTGGATTTTGATAACTTGAGGGCAATCTATAAGATATACGGAATTTTCACAAATAGCTAGTGGTAAAATGAGGAGCTTTCTGCATTATGGTGTTGATATAATGATTAATGGAATTTATGGGAAGACCTCTGAAGTATGCTTAGTAACATAGATAGTTGTCAAAACTGTTAGTATTATTCTCATCAATAATAATCGTCCTTGACTCTGATTAAGGCTAGGCATATTTAGCGGTCTTATATCTCAAAAAATTATGTATGTCTACTTTCTGCCAATGCAGAAGATTCATAGAATCTATAAAATCTCTAGCCTTTTGCCCTTTTCTCTCCCAGCCCTTTAATTTAAGGAAATCATTTGATTTAAACATATAACAGGGATCTGTCAATAAAATATAATGTCAAAGCATTTGTCATGTAGAAGCATGTTTCCATGGACCATCTTTATTGTAAAAATATGTGCAATTTGAGCATGTACACTGAACTATAGATGATTACTAGCACTGAAGCAAGTGTTGTAAAATGCACATTGTTGGTCAAATGGTCATGTGACACAAATAACAATATACGTGTTAGAAAATAATTTTCTTCACTTTCTGCATCAGATGTCCTATTTAAAAGGTCCTTGCCCACTCCTGCATTTTCTAGAATTTTAGAGCCGGTTTTATTCTCCAGAATATTCAGTATTTCCATCTTAATATCTGGGTCTTTGATCCACTTTGATCTGATTTTGGTACTTGGTGATATGTGTATGTCTAGATTCATCTATATTTGTTGAAGAGGTATCCTTTGTTGAAGGACCATTTGTTGAAGAGGCATCCTTTTTCTTGGCCCCTTTGTCAAAATCAGGTAGCTGAAAGCACTTGGAATTGTCTCTGTGTCCCCATGTTGATAGCAGCACAGCTAACAATAAACCTTGGAAGACATTGAAGTACCAATCAATAGACCAATTCATTAAAAAAAAAAAAAAAACTGTGGTATATGTACACAATGGAGTACTATTCTTCTATAAAGACATAAATTCAAGGATTTTGTGAATAACTGGATGCAAATTGAGATTATCATGCTTAGTGAAGTGAATCAAACTCATAAGGAAAAATATTGCATGGTTTCTCTAATCTGAGGAGCCTACAATACAGGCTTTCTGTAGGACCAAATGAGTGTGATGGAGGACATAACAAACCAAGTGGGAGGGACAGTAAGGGGGTAAGGGGAGGGGAAAGGACTGTAATGCTGTCGGGATATATCTGTGCACAAAATCCTCAAGCTCAATGTAACCGTTGTATATCACATATATACACTAATAAATATTGGGGGGAAAAAAGAAAATAGGACATGTTCAGAATGCCTGTATTAAGAGACTTCCAGCAAGCATGGCAGCCCGTTTCCTGAGCGCTGGTTTCTGAAGGAGAAGCCAGGTTTTCCTTGCAGCTTCAGTCTGCATCTCAACTTTGCCTTTCCTCCCTCCATCCCTCTGCACTAAACCTGGGGCCTTGGTAGTAGGCCCCAGTGCCCGCTCCATATTAGCCCTTCCTGTAAGCCTCACCAACCTCTACCTGGATATGATCACCCCTCTCTCTTTTTCAGTGGTGAGGATTGAACCCAGAAACACCCTATACCACTGAACATCCCTTAACCTTTTCATTGTTTCAGTCAAGGCCTATCTGAGTCACCCAGGTTGCCCTCAAACTTGCAATTCTCATTCCTCACCCTCCCTAGTGGCTGGGATCGACAGACATGTGGCGCTGTGCCGGGTGCGTCATCCTTTTCCAGACTCCCTCCAGTGCCTTTGAACACCCTGAACACTCCTGTGTTTGCCATGGTTTCATCTAATTCGTCCCTCCCAAAACTCATGTTGAAATTCAGCTCTCACTATGAAATATGAGGAGGTGGGACTAGATGGGATCTTTAAGAGAAAATTAGGGCTCTGCACTCATTCATAGAAGTAAGGAATTAATGGGTTATTTCCAGAATAGGTCTGATGTGAAAGCCATTTTATTCAGGCCTCTCCGCCATCCCTTGCCTCTCATCATATGATGCCCTGAACTTTTTCTTCACCCCTAAAAATAAATAAATTAATTCTACTCTTTCTTTTTTGAGATGCTAATAAATAATGTTCATTGTATTAATTTAAAAATTCAAACAAAGCCATGTTTAACAGAGATAACCATATCAATATATACATTTTGGTTTAACCTCTCTTTCTGTGTAAGATTCATTTTTTTAAAAACACATTGTGACAATATTGATAAAATCCTTGCTCTATGGCTTCATAAATGTGTATGCTATAATTATATAGAGAATATACCTTTTCATTCAATAGTTACAGAATTTAATACCAAGCTTTCACCACAATTATGTAAAACACCTTCAAATGTAATCATTGCTGGTTTGGGACTCAGAATTTTTGTCTTTTCCAGTATCATAACACTTCAACAGCATTTTGGATATTTAGGATCCTTTCTTTTAGGGATTCCCAGGTTTAGATTTTACTGAGAAGAAAGCTACAGATGTTTTAAAACATTTGGCTTGTTTGCCCATTTTCTGGATAAAATGAGGCTCAAATGAACTGAATTGGAAGTCCATTGATTATACAAGTATAGGAAAATACGTGCTAATAGAGAAAACACTTTATACAGAACATACAAATATATAGTGGAAGAAAGCATACCTCAGAATTAAGTCTTGAGGGGCAAGACAGTGAGCAAGGCATTCACATAACCCGGTTCAGCCTCACATAATTGAAATTCACATGGAGGTGCCCACTTGTCTGGAGGTTTTGACCATGGTCAGAAGAAGGAAGGATCTTGCCTAGGCGCCTTGCTGCTAATCCAGTGTCTCCTAAAAGCATTGGACTGCTGTAATTTAAGAAAGATGTCTCCATGGTATGCCTAGAAGCACCTAACGCCATACCAAAGTGAGGACAAATAGGTCAGATTATACACAGAGTTTCATATAACAAGCAAAATGGAGCTTCCCTTAAGGCTTAGAATTTCTTTCATGTTAAATATACTTTTAACATTTTATTTTTAGTTAGGAGAAACTCCAGGCTGGAGCAAGCATTGCGGCACAATCTTGTATCGTCTAGTCTTGAAGGAAATTAGCTGGGGAATTGACTCCTGCTTAGCCACGACATTCCAGGAATCCTTTAAGCTGACTACAGGGAATTAATACTTGCTGAAAGTAATTTTGGCCAAAATAGACACAGACTTCTAAGGGAGAAAAGGCAGACAACACATGCATGTTTTGATTCTGTTACATTCCTCTTTTCTCTGTTCTGTCTGACATCTGACATACGCAGTTAGGAAATTTAGGTAACGTCAGTGATAGTTCAAGATTTTCATTATAAGTGACAACTGAATACAAAAGTCAGGAATTTGGTCGTGATTAAAGAGTTATTTACCTGTTTAGCTTTGGGGGCTCTTTCTTCAGGCATGCTGGTAAATTCTGAATGTTCAAGTAATTGCTACACGTACAAAGATTTATCATCCTTTTACTGACTGGTTACAGAATTATACTCACGGGGCCGTTAATTCAATCCCTATGTGACACACTTAACTGTATTTTATTCTGTAATCAGATTAGTCTTTTCTTCATCAATTTGGTGTGTATAGGAAGGGAACCATAATTTGGTTCTGTGCAGGAAGAAACATGGAGGTAGAAAAGTAGTCATGTTCATCCACTAGTAGATAGATCACTCATTATAAATTCCTCACCAGTATGAGATGAAGAACTATATTAATTGTGAAGCATATTTATGTGTATGAAAGATAGCTCTCTTCAAATTATAATATGTTAAAAACACCATGTGTAAATAAAAGCATATTACCATTAACCTCTTAGGTAGGTTAATTCCCTTGTTTCTTATCTAGCACATTTAGTCATTCATTCAATAAATATTTATGAAGGGCCAAAGTTCATGCCTGAAAGATTAGTTCCTTTTATGTAGAGGGGGTTATTTGACACAACCATAAAAAACCAAACACCATACTATGGACTGCTATAATTAAATACCATAAACGAAGAAGCTTATATACAACAGATTTTTTTTCTCAGTTCTAGATCAAGGTCCTGGCAGATTTGTGCCTCTTAGACTATTTTCTTGCTATAATCTCACACAAAAGAAGGAGTGAAAAGGCTCCCTTGGGCTTCTCTTCAGGTATCATCACTTTGAGAGCTGGCTTTTGACACAAGAATCTTGAGGGGATACGAATATTTGAATATCAGCACCAACCTAAGCTTTGGATGTTCAATAACATTAGGAATAACTTGAGTATGTCACTAAATGGATCTCTGTTTCAGGGGAACAACTACATTGTTCTTTCCGAAATCTACATTATGTGACAGATTTCCTGGGTGACAGATTCCATGGTCTTATGAAGATGGTTGGAAAGAAGTCTTAGAAAGCCTAATATTCCAGGACATCATAAGAGAAGCTATGGAAGAGAATTATGGGTTGATAGCCTACTGTTTCTCTTCAAATCAAACCAAAGTTTTATTATCCTAGAAATTGAGGAATTCTCCGCTTCCACTGTGAAAAGGGCAGCTTGACCAAATCAGAGATTTAACTTTTTCCTGGAGATTCCTATCAATCAGTGTCTTTTGTGATCTTAAAAAGAAATTTTCTGTTGCATTCTGGTTAAAATGTGAATATCTTTCATAGTAGTTCTATGGAGCATGTCTGAGACAAGGATACGATATTCCCTTAAGACATCTCTAAATTCAAAGACAGCTTCTTTCATTTTCTCCCCACACCAACCATAATGAACTCAAGTTGCTAACTAGGATCACCTCTAATCCCCCTCCACCCCCCACCCCCCCCCCCCCCCCCCCCCCCCCCGCCCAAGTCTAAGGAATGAGGTAAATAAGCAAACAAACAAAAACAAAACCGTGCTTCATGTTAAACTCTGTCATAGACTCCTGGGGAAAATTTTTAAACAGTTAAATTTTTTTCTGAGAGTTGAACATACCCATTATTGCAAAGTACAGTGAATTTCAGGATTTCAGAGACAATGGTGACATTCTAAACACGCTCACCTGGCTCTCATTCTTTTCCAGTTTCAGAGCAAAACGACAAAAACAGCCTAAAACTTCTATGACTTGCTGAAAACTGGAGAAGTAATACACTTTGATGGAAAATAATACTCAATGGGATTCTTGAATTTTCAGACATTTTACAAGAAGGAGCACTAATTGCATTTTTTTCCCTGGAATATATCTTCAGGGATAGTTGTGTAGAATGGCTGTTTCCCTACAGAGCAAAGGCCAGGGGTGTTCATAGCCCATTATAAGAGCTCCAGCTTCCCTAAACTCTGAGTTTCCTACTGAAACTCAATCTACTGTATACAGGAGATACTGGCTCCCTTTGTGTCTCTTTATGGAATCTGAGATTTGAAGAAAGGAGCTTAGCTGGAGTTTAGTAGGCAGTAGCTGCTGTGGAGGGGTTATCTATACCCCATGGGTTCATAGAGCAGTGGCAGGAAACACAGAAAAGTTTACATGGTTTCTGACAGAAGGGACCATTGCTTGGGTCACGAGGATTTAGCTGAAGACTCTGAAAGCCTCAGAGAGAAGTTCCACAGGTATCAATGACTGTGCAATGGCAGGGACTGGTAAATAGAAGGGTAGACTTAAGGTCAGTCCTTCAACATGATGTGGGGCAGATGAACAGGTTGTGACTTCCAGGGCATGGTCCCAGTGACGTCTGGGTGAGAATTCCGAGCATGGCTGTGTTGTGCATTTTAAGATCCCCATTGGGTACCTGTGACTATGTATAGTACCAAATCCTATATTTACGTCTCTCCCCCTATGCTACACAAATTTAATGCCTTGTCCATGTTAATTAGGCACTTGTCTTAGTTATTTATTTGGTGCTGGGACATATCATTTGACACCCACAGCTGAAGGGAGGGAAGATTTATTTTAGTGCACAGTTTCATGAGGTCTCAGTTCATTCGTGGGTGGCTGGCAATGGTGGAAGCAGATGCCGGGGCCTAGCAAGAGCTGTTCATGGCATGGCAGACAGGAAGGAAGGCAGCAAGGAAGGGAGGAGCTAGTATATACCCTTCTGGGTCAAGCCTCAGTGACCTACCCCTTCTAATCAGATCCCACCTCCAAGAAAAAAAAAAAAAACCACTTGAGATGCATATGTAATCCACACTATTCAAATACATGAGGCTTTTGGGGGACATTTCAGATTCAAATCATAATAGTATTTATGCATTGTGGCTGAAATTCAGTTTAAAAGGAGGACAAAACTAGGACAGAACTATTTTTCTTCACAATTTCACAGAAGCTAAAAAAGATATTTTTGCTTATGTATTTATTTAGTGCTATAGGGATTGAATTTAGGCCTTTGGCACTGAGCTATATTCCCACCCCTTTCTAACTTTTTATTCTGTGACAGGGTTTTACTAAGTCACAAAATTGTCTGGCTTGGCTCGTACTCGTGATCCTTCTGTCTCAGCTTCCCAGAGTGCTGGGATTATAGGCATGGCATGCGCCACCACACCTGGACAGAAGATTCACTCTTGTCATCGGTCTAGCAACCTCAACATACAATTATTTTTCTTTCTTTGTTGAGAACTTTCACCTTTTCACTTAAGAACAGCACCATGGTTCTCTGGCATACCTGAATTACCACATCACTGTTTTTGCTTTTGGGGGCAGTTGTTAAGCACAGTGAGGGTTACTTGACTACAGACACTGTGATGCTGTGATAGTCCATCTGATAAACAAGACAGCTGCTATGTTACTAATGGGGGAGTACATCTATAACATTGTTCATTGGACAGAATGGTTATTTACTTCATAGGTGGGAAAGAGTGAAGTGGTATAAGATTTCATCACACTAATCAGAACTGAGGACATTTAAAAACTTACATAGTTTTTTCTGGAATTTTCCATTTATATTTTCAGACAATGAAACTGGAAAGCAAAACAATGAATGAGGGGGTGCTAGGGTACTCAGATGAGAGGTCAGATGGTGCCACAGACCAGGAGGACCCAGCTGCGCTGCAGCAGGGACAGAGGGCCTCAAGGGCAGGGAAACCTCCAGGAAACCCACATCCTTCTCAGAGAAGAGAGACAATGGAGGAGAATCACCTTTAAAATTCCATTGCCTGAGTTTAAATCCTGAGTTGTTCTTATTAAAACCAAAAGGGACAGCGCAAGTGATGCAGATGAGCTAAATGTGTTTCCATCGTAGACAAAGAGGTGCAGCTGCATAGTTAAACACCTGAGCTGCAGCTTTCAAACCTGCTGTATCTGAAACATATCTCTAATATGGCCTTAACCCTGCCTCCTCTGCCCATGATACTTTATGCCCCTTAAACTGCCACCGTATTTCTTACCTCTTTTACTGCAATGTCCTATAAAGACACGCAGTTATCTTTTCTTAGTCAATTTCTGTTCTTTCTAAAGTCATCATTTGTCTTTGGTCACTATTATTCTACTGGAAATAAGTTAATAGAGCTCTCTCTCTCTCTCTCTCTCTCACACACACACACACACACACACACACACACACACACACACACACTGCCTTGCATCCGTTGTGTCTCCTCTCTGGTCTCAGACCTCTGTGATATTTGCAGTGTGACCTAGCTCTCACTCTTCTTGAATCTTCTTCTTTTAGATATTCTTTGTTATTCTGTATTTCTTTAGGTTCCAATTGTCCTGATTCTGACTTTCAGTAAGCCTGGTTAATTGATGAAAGACACTCAGTTTACTTCTTCAACTTGGGGATGAGATTGTTTTATGCCTATGCATTTGTTAAGATAAAGGAACAACTTACTGTGGCAAAGCCTAGCCAGTGGCCTGTGTGTGTTGCCACAGTACTGTGGAGTTGCTGTGAGGAACTCCTTTGCAGAGTAAGAGAGCACTACATCTTCTCTGAGGCTGTGCTGCGTGGCAGAAGCACCTTGATTTGCGTTGTATATATTTGCACTTTCCTTTTTTCCATTTAGCTTTCTCAAAAGAAGATAGCTTAGTCTTAGGGAAGATGGGAGTCAGAAGGCTGAGCAGTGGTGGCCATCTGTCTGGCCCTGGGCAGCGTTGGCTTTAACCACGGTAATGACTGCAGGGGGCTGTAGCAGACCTAGGCATTGAAAAGGCTAACCCCTTGTTTGGTCACAGAGGAACATGTCCGCAACCGATGTTACAGGGATGGTGCATGCTGGGGGCACTAAAGTGTAATCAGCTGAAGACCTCTGCTTCAGGATTTGGAGAGGAAGTTAATTCCAATGCTATTTCTCTTTGCCTTTTCCTTTTTTGTCTAACTCTATAACCAAATAGAAAGAAATGAATGTGCTCTTTTAAGTAACCACAGAAGATGTTTCACTGAAAAAAATGGCTGGCATATATAAGTATACTTTATCAAATACAAGCCAGATGGGGTTGGAGGAAGAAACTCCTAAAGGAAATATTCCTTTGACAAACCCAAATACGTTTTTTTAAAAAATATCCATCTCTTGAGTATTTTGAAATGAGACATTGTCTCCAGGTCCTTTTGTGGTGTGTACAAAATACTCTTAAACTCACATTCTAGTATTTATCTTTTGATAATGAAATCAAGCACCATTGAAGAATAAGATGATGACAGAAGAATTTAAAGCGTTCAGGATCCAATTAGTTCTCAGAACTTTTAACTCTGTTAACCACTTTTTAGTTTTGTTATGCTAGTAATAGTTGATAATACAGCTTAAGTACCACCACATAACAAATCTCCCCAAATCCCAGATACCTGAAGCAATAAATACTGGTTTTAGTCAAGTCTGTAGGTTATTTGGCAGTGGTACTTATCTGCACTCAGTTGGCTCGTGCATCTGTGGTCAGTGGATAAGACTGGGGGGCTGGGCTGGCTAGGTGGTACAGTGACAATTATGGCTGGCTGGCTGGTTGTCAGCTGGGGAAACAAGATAGTGGCAGCATTCACTCCCTGTCACTGGGCAAGCTAGTCCAGGCTTGTTTTCCTGTGGCCGGAGAGGATTCCAATAATGAGACCAAAAGTGTGGTTAAGGCTCAGAGCTGGCTCCACACCATATCTGCTTCCTTCTGTTGATCAAAGCAAATCACAAGGCCAGCCCAGACTCAGGGAATGGAAAACTGCACTCTACCTCTTGATAAGGGACCACAAGGTCACATACTAAAGAGGGGGTGGATATAGAGAGGGGAGAAGACTTAAGGAAATCACCAATATACTACTGAGATATTTTAATGACTTAATATTTTAAAATACATTCCATACAGAATTACCCTGTCACTGTGTACCAAAACATATAACAGAGCATTGAGATTCACTACAAGGATGTTAACATATGAATAAACAACTCTCAGTGTTTCAGAAAAATGTTGCATAAACCTGATTTACATGTTAAACCAGAGTCTAAATAAAAGTGAGAACTATAGTTTTGGACTTATGGAAAAATTAAAAGAAGGTGTCGAGTTTTATCCTGTGTATCTCCTGTTTGTTAATATGCATGGTCACCCACGTTGTTAACATGCCTCATTGGGGTGATACATTTGTACAAGTAATGAGCCTACCTTGATATGTCACTATCACCCAAAGTTCGTAGCTTACAATAGGTTAATAGTGTTGGGCATTCTGTGGGTTGGAATAAATTTGTAATGATAGTTATCCACCGTGCCAGTACCCTACACAGATTCTTCACTGCCCTGAAAATCCATTGTGTCCTATGTATTCATATCTCCTCCTCCAAATGTGTGATGATCACTAATCTTTTTATCTTCTCCACATTTTTGCCATTTGCAGAATATTACACAGCTGGAATCATACAGCATGTGGTCTTTTCAGATTGGCTTTTTCCATTTAGTGATTGATCACATTAGTTTCTTCTGTATATTTTATGGCTTGGTATCTCTTTTTTAGTGCTGAATTATCTATTATAGATGTACCACAGTTCGTTTACCCATTCCCTACTGGTGGTTGTTTCTGAGTTCTGCAGTTTTGAATAAAGCTTCTATAAACATCCATGTGCAAGTGTTTGGGTAGACATAAGTTTTCAGCTTTGTGCATATACCAAAAAAGATTTTTTTGGTAGTATGGTAACAGTATGTTTAGTTATGTAAGAAACCAAAAAACTCCCTTCTCAAATGTCTGTAACATTTTAAAATCTGATCAGCTATATATTAGAGTTTATGTTGTTCTACATTCTAGCAAGCACTTTGTGCGGTGTGTTGTCTGTCTTTTCAATTTTTATTCTAAATTAATTGTAAAGTGTATCTTGTTATTTTAATTTTGTGATTTCTGGATGACAGAAGATGTAGAGCATCTTTTCATTTGTTTACATATGTATGCATATATGCACCACACGTGCCTCTGTGTTGAGATACATCCTCAGCCCTTGCTATTTTATTTTTATTTTGAGACGAGGTCTTGCTTAGTTGCCGAGTTACCCAACCTGGGATGGACCTTGCGATGAGTTGGCATCAGCCTCCCCGAGTGCTGGGGTCACTCTTGTCATGTGCTTATTGCTATTCATATTTCTTCTATAATGAGCTATGTGACCTGTTCTTAAATTTGTTTGTTAGATTTTTTTATATTGATAAGTTTAAGGGTTCTTTGAATATTTTAGAGAAAGTCCTTTATACATTTTTAAATCTGGATTATATTCTCATTCTCATGATTGCATCTTTCACATGGAATTTTAAATTTATAGAAGTCCAGCTAATCAGTCTGGCTTTTATGAATCATGTTTGTGATGTTGTATCTAAAAGTTATCAACACACAATAATCTTGATTTTTTCCTGTGTAATCTAGTTTTTATACTTTTTTGTCTTATCTTTAGGTCTTTGATCCCACTCTCCTTTTGTCCCTCCCTCTACCCTCCTTCCCTCCCTCCTCCCCTACCTGACCCCCCTGTTTCACTTTGTTTTTCATTTTAAATTCCACAGGAGTTGTGCTCTGGGACTCTCATATCAGAGAGACCTTTCAATGTTTCACCTTATGCTTCTGACTCACTTCACTAAGCAGGATGTTCTCAAAGTTTCTTCCATTTGCCCGTAAAAGCCTCCACATTGTTGGACTTTATTGATGTATAGTATTCCATTGTGTATAAATACCACAATTTGTGTATCCACTGGTCTGTTGATGGGTATATTTTGTTGACTTCCACATTTTAGCTATTGTTAGTTGTGCTGCTATGAACATGGGTATACAAATATCTCTGTTGTGTGTTGTTTTGACCTCTTTTGAATATATTCCCAGGATGGGTGTTGCTGGATCGAAGGGGACATTTATTTCTAGTCTTCTGAGAGCTCTCCATACTGCTTTCCAAAGGGGTTGTACAAATGTACATTCTGTAAATATTCTTTAGTAAACCATTTATTTATAATATCCTGAGACCTTTTATCATAAATGAAAATTGTGTTGTCAAATTCTTTTTCTGTATGTATTAATAAAATCATGTGATTTTTAAATTAGCTTCTTGATATGATAGATTACATTAACTTTTGAATATTGAGGCAGCATTTATACCTGGGTAAGTTTCACTTGGGGTGGTGAATAATCTTTTTTACATTGTTGAATCTGATTTGCTAATATTGTGTTAAGAATTTGGGGATTTATGATCATGAGATATAGTATAGGGATTTGTAGTTTTATTGTAATGTTTTTGCTCTAGTATTAGGGTCATACTGATCTTGCAGAATGAGTTAGTAAGTATTCCTTCTGCTTCAGTCTTCTACAGGATATTATAAAGAATTGGTATAATTTCTTCCTTGAAGGCTTGATAGGGTTTACCATTGAATCTGTGACCAGCAGACAGAACTGAACTTTAAAAACAACATTTTTTTTTCCTTTTAGGGATAAGTGACTCCTCAAAATTTCCTTCTGTTGAGAGTCTAACCAATGTTCTCTATTCAGTCACGATGCTTGCCTAGAAGATTGGGTTTGATTATGTTTCCACAAGAAAGAGATTGTGCTGAAAATGTTCAGAAGCAATAAAGCAAGCATGGAAATGTGCATTATCTTTCTGCTTCTCCTCTTCTCTGTTCCTTATTTAAGTGACTCTTACACACCGTACGTGAGACAATGCTGATTGGAAGTAAATTGATCCCCCATCTCTTGCAATTAGCTTTGGATAACTCCTTTATTCCTTTTCACCAAAAAAAGTTCTCCTTTTATATGGTCAGTGACAAGGAAATCAACCTACGGTTCTTAGTGACTGTTAACAAAACCACCTGGATCTTTTCCTTTATGTTTCAGGAGACTGTTAAAATCATTGACTTATTTTATTATTTTATTTTTCCCCACTATTTTTATTAATATACAGATGTAATACATAGTATTTACAATGAATTTGGGTGTTTTGTATGTTTATGTATCACATAGACTTCACAATCCCTTCCCACCTTCTACCCTTCCACCCCCTCCCTGTCCCTTCCCCCGGCTCCGGCTATCACTTCATATGGTTCCAAAGAATGTCTGTGTTCTGGGTTTTCCAAGTCTGAGAAACCATACAGTGTTTAACACATTAATCTTCCACACCTAAGTCATTTCACTTAAGTCACCACTCTAACTCAGCTTCCTATTCCTCTAATGGGTCCGCAGTAGTTAAATCTTGATATCTCCTCTCTGAATCCAACCAATCCCTTTATTGGGGTATTCACCAAAAGTTTTTTTCCCATATTTTTCTATATCTTTGTATTTATTGTTAAACCTGGCCTTACCCACCAGTTCACATTAGAAAATAATTTTAAGTATGTAGTTCAAAAGACTAGTTAATTTGGGAAAGAGAAAAAATAAATACATAAAATTCATTTGCCTTTGCTGAATACTGGAAGGTGCATATTTGTACATTCACAAGGTTATCTTTACATCAGTCAGTTTCCTTAGGATAAACTTTCATTGGTGACCTAATAAGCAAATTGCTACAACAAAACAAAGTTAAAACTGTGTAACATTGCTACATTAAATGAAGTCAAATCTATACCACATAAATATACTTAAAGTGACAGACGTGAAGGCAAATTTAGTTATTTCAGAATTCCTTAACTTTTATATCTTATTTTCTCATATTTCACTGATTACCAACATACTTTTTTCTCAGCTCATTCTCCTCTAGGTATTGTCACTTTTTCTCTGGGGTCATTGGTGTCACTGGACTCCCTTTCACTTTCTAAGTTTCCTTTAAGTATTTTCTGCAATACTGGCTCAGTGGCTGCAAATTCCTTTAAGCTGTCTCCGTCATGGAAAGTTTTAAGTTCTCCCTTTAAGTTAAAAGATAATTTTGCTGGATATAGCAGTCTTGGCTGGCATCTATGTTTTTTTAGTGCTTGGATGATATTGCTCCACGATTTCCTTGCTTTTAGAGTTTGGATTGAAAAATCTGCCATTATCCTGATGGGCTTATCTTTGTAGGTCACCTTCTGTTTTTCTCTTACCGCTTTTAGTATTTTCTCTTTGTGTTGGGTTTCTAGAATTTTAATTATGATGTGTCATGATGAGGATCTCTTCTGATCAAAGTTGTTTGGTGTTCTATATGCCTGCAATAGTTCCATGTTCATTTCTTTTCTTAGATTTGGGAAATTTTCTTCCATTATTTCAATAAACATGTCCTTTAAGCCTTTTGTTTTGTCCTCAGTCTTCTCCTCGATTCCCATAATTCTGAGATTGTTTCTCCTTGAATCATCTATCAGTCGTTGTAATGACTTGCTTTCTTTATTTACTTTGTGTTCTTCATGGCCTGTATGTTGCAGCTCAGTCACTTTATTTTCTAGGTCTGACATACTATTCTGAAGTTGTTTAATGTGGTTGCTTATTATTACCTGCGTGTTTTTCATTTCCTGAATATCTGCATTCAATTTTTTTATATCTCTGTTATGTTCTTCTCTAATTTCATCTTTTGTCTTCATTATCTTCTGGTATATTTCTTCTCTGGTCTCCTCTAGTTGCTTTTCAAGGCTTGCTTTTTGCCTATCTGTGTATTGGTGTAGCTCTTCTGCTGTTTGTTTTATTTTCTGCTTTAATTCCTGCTTTAATTCACTGAATTTCTGGGCCTGGAAGTTGCCATCATTTTTGCCATATTCATCTTTATTTACCCTGATATCATCTTCTGGGGTTTCAGGTCTTTTTGTAGGAGATTTGTAACCGTGCTTCCCCATTTCTTCTTTGGTCTCCTCTAATTTCTTTTCAAGGCTTGCTTTTTGCTTAGCTAAGTGTTCTTGTAGCTCTTGTGCTGTCTGTTTTATTTCCTGCTTTGCTTCCTGGTTTAATTCCTGCTTTAATTCACTGGCTATCTGGGCCCAGAAGTTACCATCATTTTTGTCCTTTTCTTTGGGTTCTGCAATTTCAGCACCCCTTGCACCCTCCCCTGGGGAGTCTGATCTTTTTGTATAAGATTTGTTACCACGTTTCCCCATGGTTCTGCTACCTCTGACTGTCTCTGGTGCGCAGGATAGAGAATGGCTCCTGCTGACATCACTGCCTGCGACAGCTGTTGAGTCCCGTTTCTGATCTGGGATCCCGGGGCCTTTTCTATGGGAAGCACACGCTGCATTTGTAGTACACCCCCCCGCCCCCCCACCGGCTTGCTGCTGAGTCTGGAGCCGCCCACTGCCGATAATTCCCACTTATCCGGATCCGCGCTTACCTCAGGCTGAGGTTCTGGCCTCCGGACCTTGTTTGTGATCTGTGGATGCCGGCAGCCAATCATTGACTTATTTTAAAAATAAATATAGGCCTATTGAAATTACCTAATTTACCTTCAATACATTTTGGCAGATCATGTCTTTCAAAGAATTGGTTTCTTTCGTTTAGGTTGTCAAATTTGTGGGCATAAGATTGTCAATCATGTGTCTTTCTTATCCTTATAATTATTAGAGAATCTATAGTGATATCTCCTCTTTAAATTTCTGATATTTCTTTCTTTCTTTCCTTTTTCCTTTTTTTCTTATTTGACGTGGCAATAGTCTCATCAATTTTATTTCATGGTTCAAAAACTACTCAAAAATGCAGGTTTTAGTAGGTTTCCTGTATTGATTTCTTATTTGAAATTTCATTGATTTCTACTCTAATTGCTATCTTTCTTCTTCTTACTTTACTTCAGAGTTAATTTGGTTTTCTTCTCCAGGTTTTCTAAAGTGAAAGCTCAGATGATTGATTTTTAAAATCTTTCTGATTTTCAAGTACATGTATTCAGTGCTATAAATTTCTTTGTAAACATCATTTTGGCCGCACCCCACAAACTTGATATTATTTTCATTGCATTCAAGATATTTAATTTTTTCAGCTTTCTCCTTTGAACGATTTTATTTAGAAATATGTTGCTAAAATGAGTATTTTGTGATTTCCATTTTTCTCTTATTGATTTTCAGTTTGATTCCATTGTGCTCACAGAGCAGATCTAGCACGCCTTCTAGTGTCTCAAGTTTTTGCAGTGTGTCTTATGACCCAGAATGTGGGCTACCTTGGTGAATGTTCCATATAAGCATGAAAAGAATAGATGTTCTATGGCTGTTGAATGAGTTAGTCTGTGTATCAGTTACATGCACTTGATTAATGTTGTTGTGAGTTCAGCTATGTCCTTACTGATCTTCTACCTGGTGGATCTGTTCATTCTTAACAAAGCATGTTGATGTCTCCACCTGTAACAGTCAACTCATCTATTTTTCCTTACAGTTCTATCAGTTTGTCTTATGAATTTTTGACAGCTTTTTCTTAAGCATGTATAGTTTGAGGATTATTATAGATTCTTGAAGCATTGACTCCTTCATCATTGTATAATTCTTCTCCTCATTTCTGATAGCTTCTTGCCTTGAAGTTCACCCTGTTCAAAATTACTATAGGTATCTTTGCCTTTTCTTGGCTAATGTTATCATGGAAAATATTTTTCTACATTCATCTAGCTTTACTCTCCATATATCTGTATATTAAAAATGAGTTTCTTATACATAACAAATAATTGAGTGTTGATTCATATATTTGTTCTAATAATCTAATAAATTTGTTCTAATAATTAATTTGTTCTGATAAAGTGAGATTACTATAGTTGGGTCAATATCTACCACATAAGCTTCACTTTTTTTTCACTTGGCTAGACCTCTTCCCACATCACCAGTACACTCAGTAGATCTGCCTAAGATTAACAACTGCTTGCTATTTCACAACACGGATATGCCACAGTTTAACAGATCTGTGCTAATAGGTGTGGGGTTGCTCAGTCTGCCTGTGTATTTCCCATTTTAGTCCTGTTTTCCCATTTACACTATATGCTAGCATATAGTCTGAAGGCATATGTTGGATCTTATTCATGTTAACCTTTTAGAACTTTGTACATACCCCAATCTTAGCATTATTACTTATTTTAAAAATAAACAATAAATGAATACAGACACTGTGTCTCAAGAAAATTAGACCCAATCTTTACTCACTATCAATGAAGTCTCTGACCTAGACCTTCGCAGGTTTCAATTTCCTGACTAAAGTGAGTAGATAAAATGAGAATGAACTCCCAGTTCTGGAGTCTTATGATTCCTCATGTTAGATTGACTCAGGATCCATCTTCTTATCAGCTCAGGAATTGAGATAGAAGGAAGACTTTCTCTCTCTGCTCAAAACAATCCTCCATTTACCTGGCCCCCATTGAGAGCTCAGCTTGCTCAAAGACTAATTACTTTTCCCTGCCAGTGGAGACCTGAAGAGCTGATCCTTCAGTGCCCTGAGGGCACATGCCGTGGCTTTGCACTGAGATAAAGACCTTCCTGTGAGTGGTACTAGCCTGCACTATGGCGACCAATATAGAGCAGTTTCACACAGACTAACTTCTATTTGCATAAAATGTCCCCGTAATGCAGGGCATTGTGCCTTTTCTGCAAAGAAAAAAAAAAAAAAGGCATTAACAAAGGGCTTTGCAACATGGGAAAATGAATGTTAACATTTCTGCCTGACTGATAATCTCTGATGTTACCCTTGGGAAGCCCCAGCTTTCAGTGTGATTTATTTGTCAGCGTTTGGAGTTTTTATTCCCATAATGGGTTATTTGGCAAATGGAGCAATGGGCAGTGGAGAGAGGCTCAGTGCTGGAAGCAAAATGAAGAGAGTTTTAACTGTTTACTGGGATTTTATTTGTTTCTGGTTTCTGAGGTGTGGAGTTTTTATTTCAAACCACAGAAGAATACAAAGGGACAGAAATCAATGGGCTTTTTTTGTTTGTTTTGCTGATCTTTACGGGTCCTTTTTTCTTACTGCCAAACCATGAAGTTGAATGTTTGGAGTGAAGCCAAGAGTAAGGTTTTCCTGTGGTATCTTTGGTTTTATATTTCCTTGGTGTACAGAAACCTTGTAGTGACATTATTAGAGAATTCAAGGGAGGACGACTGGCTAAGGGGCCAGAGCACAAACTGTAGCACACAGCAGGTGATCTAAGTGGGAGAGATGCCAAGTGGTCAGAGACTGACTCAGGGATCTTTTTTGGGGGGAGTGAAAACAGAGGAAACTATCTGTCACCAGATTTGAGGCCCACAGAATAGGTACACTGATCTCTCCTTACAAAAAAAAAAGCATTTTCAGGACTTGCCAGTAAGAGGCTCAGGAAAGATTTATTAGGCAAACATTTATGACTATACACTCAAATCGAGTGTAGACCCTCATGACATGGCAAAAGAGAAGGCCCTTGTAGGCAGAACTAGACATATTTTAGAGGTTTCATACTGGACTTTGGTGGGACTTGTGAATCCATAGAAGGGATCCAGTTTGCAGATTAAAGGACACAGTCCTTCCCAGGGGAAGGATGATGGCCCATACCTCTTCCTGGTTGCCACCAGCACTAAGCCACACATGATAAGAGTGGGAAGAGTTGGGGTATCCCTAAGATGGGGTATCTCTTTGCCTGTAGATGTTTCCCACTTGTGGGCAGTGTTTGAGTGCACACCATTCACAGTGTGTGAAGTTGAAATAGACTTTTCCATTTACGGTGCAGCTTTCTGAGGATGGGATAGCAGGAGGCAGTGTGACTTACTGGGGAAAAGTACAGTTCCAAAGCCTTTAGGAATTTTTTTTAAAATTGGCCCTGTGCCTTAAAGCCACAGCCTGTGGTGGGAGGGCTAGAAAGGGGGCAGGGAAGGGAATGTGCAGCTGTTGTGATATATATGTGCACACGATTCTGAATTTTGATGAAATAATTGTGCATCACATGTACATACTAATAAAATATGGAAAAATACAATTTTAATATTATGTTTTTTCTTGTCACTTTTTTATCTATCCCTAATTCTGGCCTACCTCTTGTCTATATAGCTAACCTGAGTTCATGCCTGCTTTTGCATTTGAATATCATACATATCATACAACCTTGACAAAGGTCCCGACCCAGTTCTACAAGGTGCCCTTGTGTAAAATAACGTTCTTTCCACTTACACTTCAAAATTTCCTCATTATGATGAGACAAATATCAAATAAGGCCAACTGTGGATTTTGGTGATGTCAGGTCAGATCAAGACATACTGGGAAGCCAATAGCACACAGGCAGCCAGAGTGAAATTTTGAAGTGAGAGTTTATTGCCTCCTGTGGCCAAACACCTGGATAGCCAGGCCAGGGGTTCATGCCTCCATCATGGTGGGAACAAAGCTTTTATTTATTTAGTGTAAGTGGTTAGCCAGCATGAGGGTGGGGGTTGGTCTTCAGAGATAGTGAAGATGGGTCAAAGGAGGTTGGGGTGGGTATCATGTTTCATCTTTATGAGTTAAGTTTTGGATTTTTTTCAAAATAATGAAGTATGGTAATCAGTGGGAGGAGCTGGGATCTCACACCTGCAGCTCACCTACAATGGTGGGTCAAAGCCCAGGAGCTAGGCTGCTTCCTCTGATAACTCACCCAGCAGCACATCTTCATAACAGCACCCAGTCCTCAGTGTCCTACTAGCTGATCCAGGAAATTTTTTTCCATTTTGCTTTTCCTGTCTTACCTTTTTTTGGAATGAATGGTGGCTACTAATGTGCTTATTGGTGGTAATGGTTGGTCTGATTAGGCATACCACTACCAAACTTATGTTTAATTATATATGACAAATTTAATTATTATACACATATTGATGCTGAAACTAAGTAATTCTAGAGCACACAGGTAGGTGAAAAGTAAACAATGCATTTTTTTCAAGAGGCAATATACATAGGAGACAGAAATGTATCCCAAAGCCAAGTGAACATTTTTGAATCCCATCTCTAGAGGAAGTCCCCAATGTGACAGAGGTGAGGGGTGACAGAATAGTAATGGTGGTTCTGTCACTCATCAGTTGTGGCAGCTCACACACCTTCACTTTTGTGCCTATAAAATAAAAATGATACCATATATCCAACCTTAAGGGACTATTTTGAGAAACTAGAGAAAAATATATCTGAAAAGTTGTGTAAACAGTAAAGTGCTTCACATGAACGAGAAGTGGTTATTGTTAAACTTTTTGGAAAACATTCCTTAGAGTGGATATTTGTGTTTCTCAAATGTGGCCTGGAGCCTTTTGACTTTTAAGCCAAGATCTGACCCAATGTGACAAATTCTGTATCCACAAAACACAATATTCATTCCAGGCAAACTTCTGTCTATTTGTTTGTTTGGTAAGTTGGAATTAGAGTATGTATTAATTTTATTATTCTTGCTTTTTCACACATTTCAGTATCTCACTTTTCATTTTTCCATGTTGTTAAATATTATTTGGAAACATGTTTTTTTCAATTCTTGCAAAATTTTTGTATTTTGTAAATAATTCTATTATGGAGCACATGGCAGGCTTCTAATTTAGATGCAAAAATAATAATGTAGTATTATGTTTAAAATCAGGTTGTAACGTATCTCTTTTTATATTTCTAGAAGTTGATCTATTGGACTAATGGACTTAATGAATTCTATTTGTTTTTGTTGTTTAAGTTTTGCATCACTTGGGGTTACACTCAGGTGCTCATTCATGCCAGGCAAGCTTGGCACCACTAAGCCACATTCCTAACTCAATGTCTTTTTATATTTATTATAAAGCTTACAGTGATCAACATATGAATGCTTATTTCACCACACCCTTATCAAGGAAATTTTTTTCTTTCTTTGCCTTTGTGTTGGAAAGACATACATGATCCTTCTCAATTATAATTTACATTTCACTGCTTTGATTATTAATAAGGTAATATTTTTTCACATGTGTGTTAACCCTATGAATTTTCCTTCTGTGAGTCTTTACCCCTATCCCATTCTTTTATCAGTGTATTTTTGTACAGCTGTTAGGTTATTATCCTCATTCAGAACACTCCTCCCAAAGATGAAAGCTTTAATCCACATAAAATGAGAAGCATGATTCCTTCTTGCCCTGAAAGGGTCTTTTACTGATTATAAAATTAGTCACTTTCTAGGTGTTGGGGAGCATGCCTATAAACCCAGCTCTATGAGAGACCGAGGCAGGAGGATCACAAGTTTGAGTCTATCCTGGCAACTTAGTGATTTAGCAAGATTCAGTCTCTAAATAGGCAGATAGTAAATAAATAAAAATTAATTAATTAATTAATAATAAATGTGGAAACATAACTCAGTGTAAAGTGAATGGTTCTGTTCCTGGTACCAGAACAAAAGATACTTATTCTGCACTTATAGAGGCTATAGTCAAGAGCAAAAGCAGTATTCTCAAACAACACAATATTTCATATGTTAACACTGAAAAATTTTGACTTCTATTTTATGAGAGAATGAATTTAAATTAGTTAAAAATCTAAACCAGCTCTTGCTTAATTCATACATGACAGAGGATATGTCTAGATTTATGCAATCAGTCCAGCGTTTTGTAAAGCAAGCATGTGTTCCCCAGCTAATAACTGAATGGTGATGTAGATTTCGCTAATGGTAGTATTGAACTAAATGTGTGATGACTATAATGTTAGCAATAGAGTTATGCTATCTGGTGTTGGATACATAGATTGATAATAACCTTTTAGAATCTGTATATCTAAAACTTATGCTTATTTGATGACACTTCTTACTTATTTCCATAATGTGAAGTTAAAAGCTGCTAAGGACAAAAAAAGGAGTGTAATTATTTTAAATCAGAGGAATCTTGCTTTGTCTTTATATATCACTTTTTATTTAAAATACAAAAGTTCTCATTCCTCTTGGAGTCCAACATAGTGAGCCCTGAGGAAGATTGGGTATGGGGTTTTCCTGGCAGGTGATGGCACAGGCAGCTGGCAAGGTAACACGGGATTGTCACGTTAGGTACCACTGAGAACTATTTGGGGAATTGCACAGCTTCTTTGCAGATGTGCTAGTTTCATAGTTATTCTGTGATACCAAGAAGCAAAAATGGCCCAAGGTACAATCAATTAAATATTTGCATCACAGCCAACTCAATATGAAACAGATATCCTAATAAATACTAAGAGAGCATGAAGTTTTAAACAGTTGAATTAATACCCTAAAATTATAAAACTTGTAAAGGAATTTAGAAATAACATGATGATGGTGAATTTAATTTTAATTAACATTGATTGTAAAGATACTATTAATAAAAAATAAGATTAGGCAGAAGGGAAAAATCTCTAAATTACATGTAGAAATTGATGAAAGGCAATATTGATTAAGGGAACATTATTTGCAAAACACTAAAATGTTAAGCAAAAAAGTATATCAGAAATGAGTACCAACTAAGTTTTACTTGTGTGTGCTGCATAACTTACATCTGGTTTTCTTCACCAGAACTCAATAGACAGCTACTCTCAGTCATTTTATGTATTTTTTTTATGGTGCTGGAGATTGAGCTATAGCTTTCCCTTGAGCTACCTTCCTAACTCCATTTTTTAAAATTTTGCTTTTGAGACAGGGTCTTGCTAAGCCACTAAGTTGTTCAGGCTGGAACTGAAGGTTCAGTCCGCCTACCTTTGGCTCCCTGAGGGCTCCATGTCTGGCTATCAACCACTTTAATAGGATCAAAATTTTTTGAGAATTCTTTCTCCTACTGACTCCAGTGCTGTGGGGTTTTACAGCAGCCCTAGAATAAAAGCCTATGACCCTTAACTTCAAGTGACATGTTATGACTTAAGGGACATTGTATGTGAAACTTGAGAAGCTATAATTGTTCGATTCTCATTAAAAAATAGCTAATATACATTAAGTGCTTAATACCTGCCTTATTTGATCTCTTATGAAGCATTGGATTAGACTCAATTATATTTTATAATTTTAAAACTTATAAATGAAACTTAGAGAGGCTAATTAAATAAATTGTTGAAATAAGTCTTATAAGGCCAAAAGGGAAAACAAATAAACAAAAACCAGTTCTGTAATTTCCAAGTGTCTTGACAAACTCATTGGTTTTCCTGGTATTCTGAATTCTTTCATGAATATTTCCAGCTCCTAAAGGAAATCATAACTCATTCTTCTTTTCTAAACTATATAATGTTGATCTTTTTATAGTACTAAGCATTATAAAAATAACATTAAGTAGAATGAATTCAGAAGTTCCATTTTCAGTAAAACAATGGGTCATATTTCAGAGTTAAACTTAGAGTGCTATCTAGACATAGAATTCTTCTGACATATAAAATAGCCCACAACATTTTTACATGCTGATTTTCTACACAATTGATCTTTTGTTTCCTAGGATAGAGTATACATGATGGGGGGCTTTGGACCAAGATGGTATGAAGCATTTGATTTAGATTGATTTAGATAAAGATTGATATTTTCCCTGAATTCAAAGGTTGCAAGGGAGAATACATCAATTACAGTTAACATCAAATTATATGAGAACACAGCGATGACAGAGATTGTATAGATAAGAGAAAAAAGTGCTGAGAACATGGTTTGGCCACAGTTTAAGGAGGAAGCAGTAGTCCACACATCCAAGTAAGCCACCGGAATTCAGAAAGTAATCGGATTCTTACCGAGCCAGAGTAAATAATGGCCAAGCCATGTGAGGACCGTAACAGCACTACGGCCGCGGAAGCTGATGGAACATGGTAGACGGTGGACACAGGAGCTAGTCAGACACCCTGGCAGAGCTCAGCATTTCAGGCACTAGGCAGGCTGATGGCGGCAGAGCACTTTCCCCACAGCGTTCACGGCCACTCTGTTGTTCATATGTGTAGTTAATTAACTTTCAACTTCTTTAAGAAATCACTAGAAATCTCATTTTTGTTAAATTCAGATTTTATGTCAGAATTTCTTCTTAGATATGAGGAATTAACATTATTACCTGTAATGCGCTGAGTCAAAACTTGTCAAAGGACGAGGTTAAGTATGACTACTTAAGATAAGGTAACTCAACTGTGGAACATATTTCACAGACTTTGGGACACAAGTCAGAATGTAAGGAATTTGTTCTTTCTTTCTTTCTTATTTCTTCATATTCAACTAGCTGGACAGTTCTCTAACTAGAGGGAAATGTCATTATTTTAGGAAGTACACTTGAGAAGAAACAGGAACAATAGGACATAGGTGCTGGATGGGAACACACTGACAAAACTGTCTCTTTCATTAACTGTCCATGACCATCTCAGATCCCAAGTGCATATCTAACCACCATGTAGTTCAGCAGGAGTGGAGAAATGTCCTGGAGAAATAATTCTATAGAAATTGCCAGCATCGAAGTATAAATTATATATGATCCTGACTAAGCAATCTCTGTCATTAATCATTGTTCTTTTACTCCTCTAATCTCTGGGCTGCATTAAATTCCAGGAAACATTCCTGGCTGTTCATAGGCTTTGTGTCTGGGTCAGAGACTGTGGGGAATACCCAGTTTTTGCTGGATAACAGGGGCAGGTCTAAAATTCACCCCTTCGAGTCCCAGGAAGGGAGACATTTATATGTACCTTGATTCGGAAGATGCCTGAGTCATTGGACATGCCTGCTACCAAACGGCAAGTGCTTCAGGGGAAATCCCCCATGCAAATGCTTCTCAAGCATGCTGTGTGGAGAAACGGAGTCTGGGGAATCACGGAAGAATGCATAGCAGTCGTAAGACTGACTGCAGCTGGGGTGGGATCCACTCGCAGTTTCTACTCTCAAGGAGTGTTTGCTGGTTGTCATAAGGAACCATCAAGAATCTATAATCATACACAATGGCAAGTTCATAAAATTTATGATAGGGACAAAATAGTGCTAAAATCCTATCCCAAGAATTCCCCAAGGTGTATGCTGAGCAATTTTATGTTCTGTTTTCATTGTTTCCTATTGAGAGAAAAAGTTAATTAAATAAAAACAAAGACAAGGAGCCAAGGTCACTTCTCAGTAAGAGCTGTTGCCCTGCATTCCTACTCATTCATCTTCAGGCAATGGGTTTTCATATGGTAAGGTCACCAACAGAAAATTAAATCAGCCAAGACTTTAGCTCCAGACCTGAGCTTTGCTGTCAGTTAGATCTCGGGCTCTGAACCTTGCCCCCTTTGCCTCCTGGTCATCCTATTCGCTTCCCTGACACATGACATTATTTTTGTGCACTCTGCTCTCTACTGTTCCCTTTGATGTCTTTTTGCTGCCCTGGTTTGTGGTGACATTGGGCAGCTTTTATGGGTTCTGCTACACAGCTGGTATAGGAGGAAGAGCAAGTTGCCTGCACACTGTTTAGGTTGCCCAGTCCATGTTAGAAGGTATTCCATCATGCACATCTGCGGACACAGGTGCTGGCTTTCTAATCCTCTTCTATACCCATGAGTAGTGAGCACTGGGTGTTGGCTCATGAAGGAGTCAGTTGTCCTTGAGCCAAGAATCGTAATAGACTGAAGGGCATGGCTTCTAGGAAATTCAGGAATGAGGAAAGCTGAGAAACTGCTGTCAGTTCAGAGTCTAAGTGGCTGGGTGCCAGAAGAGGCATCGACACATAGCAGGAGAGGGCACTGAAACACGTCACGGACCAGTCTCAGGATTACAAAGGACATGTGTGAAAAATGCTTCCAGATTTCTTTTCCTAGAACCACTCAGTAAATGGTAACTAGAGCTAAGGTGTAAGTACTAAAAGTTCTGCACACTTGCTCTGCCCACACGCTTCTGACTTGCTCCTTAGAATGGCCTCATTTTTATTGTTTTTGGTATGCACATCTGTTTCCCATGTTAGGACATAGGTAGTTTAATATGAATATGATCATAGCAGGGCTGGATTGTCTGTGCTGAATGTTTGGCCTTGGCACTTTGCAGGCATGGCTTCAGGCAAACTCTCCCGAGTCTCACTTTCCCAGGGTAACAGAATGCACCTCATGAGATGATGTGAAGGGAGACGCCTTGTGACAAGTCCTTATTGCAGTGACAGCTAGTATTGGCTATGGATATTTCTTGTTACTACGATTGAATTTCTACCTTGGATTCGCTCTCACAGTGAAAGGTTGAAAGGGTGTATATTCAATATCTAACACATTCCTACATAAATGTCAACAGCTATTATAATTGCTGTTGTGGTTGTTGTTATATATGGCATGACTTGTCTTGAACCATGCATTGGATTCATCTCAATGTTGGGAATAGAAACCGAGTTTCTGATGTCTTAGTCTAAAAATGGCTACATTTAAAGATGGCGTCAAACTATCTTCCTCCTGTACTCATTGAAAATAGCTCCTATTTTTAAGAATTTTAGATAGTATTTAAAAGTAGTTCTCAAGGACTTTATTTTTTTAACTTTTAAGAACATTTTTACATACATGAATTCCTAATTGTATAACACATTAGAAGCATATGGCCAGGGGAATCAAGGGCCGTCTACACCAATTTTGTCCTCTTGTTCCTTCCTTCTTACCCTTGCCCTATGGCTCCCCCCAGACTCTCAGATTTGTCCCTTTCCTAGCAGTCCATTGGCCCTCATTCTACTCTGTCTCTCACGTTAGAGCTTCTTTATGCCATTATTTTTGTGAATTTTATAAGAGGGACACCCATCTATACTCAGTCATATATGTTTTGTCAATTTCACTGAGCATTATAGATTAGATTCCAGGTGGCATTGTTTTCATTCAAATGCTTGATATCTGTCTTTCATTATGGCTGCATAGTATTCCCTTGTATAGAGGTAACAGATCTTCCTTACTGTTCCTTTATTGATAAGCAGGTATGTTATTTCCAGAATCTGGCTATTATGAATTGTGCTACTATAAACATGAATGTGCATGTATCTTTATGGTATGCTGACTTTATTTCTTTTGGAAATGTGCCCACTAGAGCAGTAGATAGATCAAATGGAATTTCTATTCTCAGCTTTCTAAGGAAATCTCCAGACTGCTTTCCATTATGGTTGAGCCAGATTGCATCCTCACGGCAGTGTAGAAGTGTCCCCTTTTTTCCACAGCCTCACCAGCAATTGTTGTTTCTCCCTTCTCACTGTGGTGAGGTGAAATCTCAATGTTGTTTTTAGTTGCTCCCTCTGATGGCCAGTGATGAAGAGCACTTTTTCATGTTCTTGTTGACCATCCGTACTTTTTCTTTTGAGAAGCTTCTTTTCATTTCAGCTGCTCATTTTTTATAGGGTTGTTTATTTTAGGGTTTTTTTGAGTTATTTATATATTCTAGATGGCAATGCTCTGTCTGAAGTGTCACTAGTAAGGATTTTTTCACATTCTATGTGTTGTCCCTTCACCTGTTGATTATGACTTCTTCCATGCAAAAACTTTTTTGTTTATTGATTCTTGCTGAGATTTCTTGTGCAGCTGGTGTTCTGTTCAGAAAATCCATTTCTGTCCCTGTGTCTTCTAGGGTTTTACCTACTTTGTATTCCAGTATGTTCAGTGTTTCTGTTTTGATATCCAGTTCTTTGGTTCATTTTGATCTGATTTTAGTGTGTGGTGACAGATATGGATCTAATTTCATTCTCCTGCATGTGGAGATCCCGTTTTTCTAGCACTATTTGTTGGAGATGCTGTCTTTTCTCCAGTGGATTGTTTTTGCCCCTTTGTGAAACATCAGGTGTCTGAGGGTGTGTTGTCAGTATCCTCAATTCTCATCTCTTAAGCACCTGAAGACCACAGTGTAAACTCCCAAGAGACTTTTTATTTCATTTTATTTTTTTGCTTTCAGTTGTGAGGTAGTCCCTTAAATATATCAGATACCAAAAGCTCTAAATTGGAAGAAGCGCAGTGGGTATGGTAAACAGAAAGATGTGTCTAGAAAAGGTAACCATGTGCTTTGTCCTAAGACACTTTTGAGAACACAAGGGGAACTCTTACTAAGTATACTTGTGACTAATATTTCAAAATCATCAATGTAATTTGTCCCCAGAAAGGAAAAGTATATAATCATCTCAATAAATGAAGGAAAAGCTTTGGATAAAATTCAGCATGTGTTTGTGAATAAAACTCACAACAAATAAGGAATAGAAGGAAATTTCCTCAGTCTAATGAGGACTGTATTAAAGAAAGCATGCTGATATTATCATACTTAAGAGTGACATCCTGAATACTTTCTCTTCAAAATCAGAATAAGCATATCTGATCATCAAGTTTCAGCTAATGGCAGGAAGAAATAAATGCCACAAAAATT
This sequence comes from Ctenodactylus gundi, assembly GCA_004027205.1. Classification (NCBI taxonomy): domain Eukaryota; kingdom Metazoa; phylum Chordata; class Mammalia; order Rodentia; family Ctenodactylidae; genus Ctenodactylus; species Ctenodactylus gundi. The sequence continues at coordinate 443,885 of PVKB01000138.1, forward strand.
GGATAAGAAAAAAAAATAAAGGCCATTGTAACTGCATGCTCTTTAATTATTTGTGTATAAAATCCTAAGGAATCAACAAAATGATTACTTAGCATATTCAGTAAATGTACAGAAGCTTTGTGTTCCTAAATGCAGATAATAGTAAACAACCAGAAGATAATTTAAAGGCAATTCTATTTATAGTAGAATCAAAACAAAAATATTCAGAGTGAATTAACAAAAGATGCATCACTATGCTGAAAACCAAAGCATTGCAGAAGAAAATTAAACAAGGTCAAATAAATGAAGAAATAAATTACGTTTATGGTTTGGAATCACTATTGTCAGGATGCCATGTTGCCCCAACCTAAATTTTTGAGTCATGACAAATTTTAAAAAGTCAGATTTTATTTTTATTTTTGTAGAAATTGACAAACTGATTTTTTAATACATGTGAAAATTTAAAGGATCTTCAGGAAAGATAAAAATGTCATGAAAAAGGAACATGGTAGGAAATTCAGATGATGTGAACTTGAGTATTTCCTCTAAATCAAGTATCCTTGCATTGATTTTACACAAGTACATGTTTTCTCTAACAACAAAGAGAGTGTGATACTAGCATTAAGGACAGGCCAATAGGTAAATGGAACAGAATGGAGAGCTGGCAACATACCCACATGGGGTGGGGCAAGCTTTTAAAAATTGCATTTAGAAAACATAGCATAAACGTCAGCATTTTGACTATTTTAAGTATACGGTTCTGTGACATCTTGTGCAGTCGCGTTATCGTGCAATACTTTGCACTATCTTTTCCCAGAGCTTTCTTTATTTTCTTAAATTGGAACTCTATACCCAGTAAGGACTATGCTCCCATTATTACTGTTATATAACTCTAACTTCTCATAGTAAAAGTTCACAAAACTATAATCAGGAGTTAAATGTAGATCATAAGCTAGAAAAATTCTTTGAAAAAATCAGGAAGAAAATCATCACTACATAGGGTTGGTGACAAGTTCTTACATATGATACCAAAAGTGCTAGCTGTAACTAGGAAATTTGATAATTTGAGATGTATCAAGATTTAAAACATTTCCTGTGTGACAGACTGTTAGGAGGATGACAATACAAGCTACTGACTGGGAGAGCTTCCTCGCAAGTCAGAAAGGTGTCGTATTTAGAATATAGGATGGACTCTCAAATTTTAATAGTAAAAAAAGCATGAAAAATGTATGAAAAAATGAGCCTTTTCACCAGAGATCAAGATGATATATGAATGACAAAGAAACACATGGAAAGATGTCCAAGGTCACTGTCCGCTTGGTGCCTCAGATGACCACACATCTATGACAACAGCTAAACTTGAAAATAATGACAATGACTAATGCTGCAGAGATGCCAAAAAAAAAAAAAAAAAAAAAAAAAACCTGTGTTCACTCAAAAGCCTGGACACGGTTGTTGATACAGCTCTATTTGTATAGTTCCAAACTGCAGATGACCAAAATGTCCTTCAATACATTCAATAAACTGCAGTATATCTATACCATGCAATATTGTTCAGCGGGAATATTGATGCATATAACCTCCTGGATGGATTGCCAGGGCATTATGCCAAGTAAAAACATCCAATAGCAAAAGAAATCATATACTATATGATTTGATTTGCACAGTATTTTCAAATTTTAAATTTATAAATATGAAGAACAAATTAATAATCATGAGTCCAAAGGTCAGAGAAGGGGTGGCGGTGACAGGTGGTCAATATGACCCTACGTGACAACATAGGGAGCGCTTTGTGGTGATGAAATCATTCAGTATCTGCATTATAACTGTGGTTGTGGGAATCAACACTTCAGGCCAAATGGTACAGGCCTATATGTGTAACTGTAGTAATGTCAACTTCCAGCTTTGATATTGTCCTGTAATTATAACAGATACAATCTTTAGAAAAAACTGGGTAAAGGCTACAAGACATGTATCTGTAGTCGCTTTCCAACTTCCTGTGAATCTGTATTTCAAAATGGAAAAAAAAACCAACATTCTGCTTCCAGAAAAATAGTATAAGAAAATAAAAACTCAGCCCACACAACTTATGTTCAATAAGTTGTTATTTTATAACAAAAACTGGTGTCAAGAATATGTAAGAGACTTCTATATATCCAAAATAGATGCAAATAACCCAGTGAATAATGAACCAAGTATTGAACACATGTTTTATATAAGGAGATGTATGAAAAGTGAATAAAAGGACACTTACCACCTGTGGTCATCGGAACCAGGCAAATTAAAACTACGAGACACCACTTCATACTTGTGGAAAGGGCTGAAGTCAAAGCTTGATAACATCACATATTGGGTAAGACATGGAAGAACTGGAATTTTTATGTATTGCTGGTAGGTGTGCAAAATGGGATACCCACATTGGAAAGGTATTGGGTAGTGGCGGCAGCTTCTTCTCCTCTTTCTCCTTCCCTTCTTTACAAGTTAAATCTGCACTTACCTTGTGATTTCCCCTTGGAGGTATAACTCCAGAAGAAAGGAAATATATGCTTATTACTAGAAGACTGTACCAGAATGTTTAATAACTTTTCCAAAGTGGAGCAACTCACATATTATTCCATGATGAAATATGCCAAACCGTTAAAAAAATACAACAGTATGGATGAATCTTAAAAACACAGTGTTGGGTAAAATAAGGCAAACATGAAAGAGTGTGATGATTTCATTTACATTAAGTTCAAGATCTGGAAATAATTATCAGAAGCAATCCACATCAGAACAGCACTTGCCAGGTAGGTGTGGCTGGCAAAGGAGTTGGCTGGACCAAAGTATGAGGGAAATTTCTGCAGCCCTAGAAGTATTCTATGTATCTTGATTGGGTTGCTGCTTATACAGGAGGATATGTTTGTCGAGAACATTGGATTTTGTACTTAATAGCTATAGTTTGTACTCTATGTAACTTCTAACTTAATAGAAGTTCGTAGGATCATAACCTAAATGTGGACAGTCCTCAGGACTGTGTGTGAGTTTAGAGCTTCTGTCTGAGACTAACAAGGCAGTCCCCACTTCTCTGGAGTAGTCACGAAAAAGTCAACTAGTCTTTGACCATAGAGCAGCCTCCCCTCTGGATCCCCAAACTCCAAAGAAGGGAGACAGAAACGGAAAATGACCTCATGCAGAAGATGGTCATGACAGCTGCCAGCACAGACTAAGGTCTGCCCAGGAGATAATTTCCTTTGCTGCAAAAACAAAAGGTCTGCCAGTGTCCGACCATCTGGTCCCTGCTGATCCCTGGGAGCTGAAGTGCTCGGAGAATGGTTTTTCTCTGCCGTGTTGGCATGGGGCTGCTTTTCTGGATCGAAGACTTTAGAGACTCTATTTATTCTTGGAGGCATTCTGTATGCCAACTTTTCTTTGCATGGATTCCTATCTTAAAGACTGATTGCAATGTTAGATTTCTGCCCAAAGACTTGTTTTGTAAGAGACTCAGCAATGACTGAATGTTCTGCAGTACCTCATTGCTAAGCAGCATTTCAAGTTTTTCATTATATACAGGGTCCTTAGAGCTGAGCAGAGAGAGTCAACTCCCTGGGGGTGTCAGAATTGGTTCATTGATAGAAATAGCATTGGGGATCAACTCCTGGGAAGTGTTTGTGCTGGTTTCCCACCCTATAAGGAAGCGACTGTAAGCAGGAGGTGACAGATGTTTGGGTACTCCATGAAATGAAAACCCGATCAGCAAAGGGACCATTTGTCTCAGAACTCTGTTGCTTTCTGTAGGCTTTCCTCAATTTCTTATAGTTTTAATACAGATTGAGAATCCCTAATCTGAGATGCTTCAAAATCTGAAACTTTTTTTTGGGTGGGGGGCACTAACAGTATGCCACAAATAAAAATTTCCACACTATGTAACTTCATTTCAGTTACAAACTAATAAAAATAAACCAATAAAACTAATAAAAATATTGCATGAAATTACCTTCAGTCTGTATGCTTAGCCTTTAGTGTATATGAAACATGAATGAATTCCATATTCATGCTTGGGTCTCACCCAAGATACCATGCTATGTATATGTAAATATTCCAAAATCTGAAAATGAAAGTTTTTTGGTACCAGACATTTTAGTAAGTAATACTCAATCAGGTTGCCATTCCTGATTTCCCCCAGAAGGTCAAAGGTTGCATCCCCTCCCAGATCTGAGGCTGGATGCTTGGAATGGTTTTGCAGGCTTCTGCGTCTTGGCGCTCCACTTCTGGTGGTGGTCACCGCGTGCTGCGGCAGCTTGCTATCTTTCTCTGGCCTTGCACATCTAACGCCTGAACCTACTTGACCCTTCTTCTCCTGTTTATTCATTTTCACCTTGACCATTGCAGTTCACAAGACTTCCCCACTTTGTATCTGATTTGTTCCACACACTTGACGTCCAGTTATTTTACCTAATACTGCAGCTTGGCTAACCAAATTCCCTTGCTCACAAATCATCAGCACTCTGCCGTCACTAACAGTGAAGCACAAGCCTTGCTTCTGAACGAGCTGTCCAGCCCTTTCTTTGATAAATCTGTGCATGCTCAGGAGCTTCACTGTGGTCACACTTTTCCAACCTTCAGTCCTAGCTAATCACATTTCTGCTTTTTGGAATGACTTTCATCTCAGCCCACACCTCATCCTTCAATTCTCATTCTCGTTCCTGAAAGAAGTCCTCTCTCGGCTTTCAATTCAATCTGTTTTCTTTCTTGCAGAAAACTTAGGACATTTGAAAAAGAAACCATACATACTCACTTTCTATTAGTGAAACATATTTATCTCATTTTCATTACAAAATTATGAGCTTTGTGAAAGAGGAAGCCATGTTTTTCATATTTTTGTAAGTATTTCTGCATTTCATGTCGTATCTAGCACACAGCAGTTATTTAATAAGAATTTGTTGACTGAAATTATCACTTGTTATGGTTTAGATAAAATGGCCCCAAAGTCTCTTGTTCAGAGATGGGCCTGGCATGAAGGAGCCAGTCACTGGGGCACGACATGGAAAGGTGTGTTCCTTTTCTCTCTGTCCCCTGGCCACCACTGAAGGAGCAGTTGCTCTATTCCACGCCATTCTATGACTTTCCTGCCTTGGGGCTAGCTGTCCATGGATCTGATCCTCTAAAAACTATGATCCAAAATAAACCTCTCTATTTAAGTTGTGGGTATCAGACCTTGCAGCCCAGTGACAGAAAAGTGACTAAAACACCACTGAGGAAAGGCCAGGAAACAAGGCTGATGTTCTTTAATCCCCTTTGAACTATCACACACTTGTCACAGCTCTGAGATAAAGGGACACTCTGCTCCCCTTGAGAATAAAACATGGAAACTGCAAGGGAACTCTGGGTCTTAGAAGAAGCTGGGAAACCAAATGAGTTGTGGAACAGAGGTGCTGACGGCTGCTGCCTTGGGGAGAGGATGTGTCCTTATCAAACTACTTTGAAGTCATGAGTGTGATTTTCTCTGGTAAACTTTCTATATATCATAATTGTTCTTCTTATTACTATTATAATTGGTGCTGATGATCAAACCAAAGGCTTTTCATATATCAGGCACTCACTCTACCCCTGTATAAAATATTACATTTTACTGTCTTAATATTTGGTGAATGTTCTTGCAGATGTTGGGCTGTTGAGGCTTCACTGTGGGAACTAAGGAAAGGCCATTTTTGTCTACAACTGAACAGGGCTTTGAAGGGGGAAAGTTTGGGTTTTATGATACTAGGAGTAAGGAAATTCTTGAGGGAAAAGAAAACCTCTGTAGGTGGGAGTGATGGGGGAGAATTGGAACCACTTTTATATTTCCCTTTCAACACTTGGAGATTTACTTCTTGAGTTTTTCTCTGGTGAAGTATTTCACTGTGCTTTAAATAAGTGGAGTGTTTCACTGTATTTTAAATAAAAGCCAATCTCTTTCCAAGATGCTCAATAAATATTCTCTGATGGATTGCTAGTAGATGTCCTCAACTATTCCAAATGGATTAGCGATGCTTGACTTGATCACCATATGGAACGTGCATCCAAGAAATCCACTGGTCTTCCTGTAGCCCAGAGGTGACCTACAATCATGCTTGTTCTTTTTATTTTGAAAAACCATGGGATTTCAACATGTTTGAACCTGAGCTCTGGATCCCTTGCCTGCTCTTTAGACACTTTGTTTGGTCACGAGGGGTTCCTAAATTTGGTGAGAAGTGGTTATCAGATTATTTTCCATGTTTCCAGTGATCCTGAAGGGAAATGGGCTTATTTTATCCACAAACCTAATCCAGTTCCTCCCACTCCATTGGCTTTCTTCCTTCCACTAAGAAAAACAGATACAAGGACATACAAGCTTAGAGGCTCACTGAGGACCAGGAGTAACATGGGACTTGGTCCTGGGCAGGGAACTATAGATCAGGGTAGAGAAGAGGAGCCAAAAACCTGGGTCAAGGACTCTGCACCCCCCTACTCTGCCTAATCGGTGTTGTAGGTTAAACATTTTTAGACTGAAGAATCTTATGGGCTGTAATGAGGGTAATAGTGTTAGACAACTTTTTTGTATTTATTTATTTATTTATTTACTTATGAGACAGGGTCTCACTCTGTAGATCAGACTAGTTCTGAACTCTCTGGTGTAGCCCAGGCTGTCCATGGACTCAGGGCGATCTGCCTGCCGCAGCCTGCCGAGTGCTGGGATTCCAGGTGTGCGCCACCACAGCTGGATTTATGTGGTGCCGGGGAATTGGACTCCGGGCCACCACTGTGCCATTCCACCAGCCCCACGACTTGTTTTCCTTGCCTTCTCTCATTGCTGGAGGCCAAACCCAGGGGTTTGCTTGCTCTAGGCAAGCTCCCTACAGCTCAGCCACACCCTGAGCACTGTATTTAACTTTTGAAAAGTAAACCCATAGTGAACGTCAAGCTAGAATATGTTGGAAAACATTAAAAAGCAGAAATTCCATCATGCAAAAAGATATCATTCTACACATATTATGTAAATTCTCTTAGATATGTTTCTCAAGTAAATACATGTACAAATATCTTAAGAATATAAATCCACACCGATTGCTCCACCATCTGGACTGAGTTTCATATTTTTGTTTTTAAACATTACCTTTAATTGCTGTCAATAAATGTACATATATATTTACAACAGCTTCATATATTTGATTTTAGAAAAGCATTTTAGAGTGTTTGCATGTCATTGTCTCGATACTGGCTTTGAATAAAGTTGCAATTACAAACATTTATTATTTTGCCTATTTTCCTATTTATTACTTTTACATTGCTACTCAGAAGTTTTTGAGTGCAAGATTTATATTAATAGTTTGGACAAAGATATCTGGATTTTGGGCTAAACTTTTAAAATGTAACCCAAATATTATGACATATTACCCAAGATCACCTTACCCCTCATATATTTGGGCGAAGCTCTTATTCTAGGTTAGGAGCAGTTGAATGTCTCCCCCTCATAACTTTTCCATCTTCATTTTAGGGTCTTCCATTTTGTTTTTGATCCCATAGATTCTTCAGTGTGTGAATTTAAATCAAGTTTGGCCATAAAGTCCTGGTTCTTCTCTACTTCCACATGCAATGCAATTCCTGGCTGTGCTTTGTGCAGCTTACCAGGAGAATCAGTATGTCAAGAAATGTCACAGAGACTTCCACCATGTGCTACACAACTCTCCCACAAGTCTCTTTTCAGCACCCCTTAGAGCTCACTTTCCAGACAAACACTGCCCCACTGAAAGTTGATTCTGCCCCCAATTCTCGCTGTAATTTCAGTTAAAGAGCAAATCCATGTGGTCAGTGTGACCCATAGGCCCTCACAGTTCTGGTGAACAAACATGTCACAGAGATGTAAGTAAATATTTCTTTCTTTTTTATTGATTTGGATGGAACTGGCTACATGCATTTTGATAATGACATTCAAATATTCTTATGTCCATAATATGGAGTGTAAACCTGGAGCAAAAGTCTCAAAAAATGATTGCAGTTCTCTCCTTTTGTATAACAAACATTACAAACTATATTACAAACACAGCCTGAGGAGTGAATATTCCTAGAGTCACTGGGACCGTTCAGGGCCGGAGCCTCAGCCGTGATTCTGAGTTCCTGCCTCCTGATCCCAACACTTTGCGTTGTGACACACTCAGCAGCCCTTTTTAACACATCTCCCTCTACCTCCAGACAGAATGCTTCTGGGTTAGAAGGACCCAACAAGAACATGGAGATGGAAGAGCAAGTTTGTGATTTAAAATATCCATGTTTAAAGAGCAGAGTTGGAGGGGAGAATGAAAGGAGATGAACTTTTAATAGCAGGGAGAAGAGTGAGCAATTAGGGTTCAAACCAAGAAGTCTCACATCATTGGTGTGACTTCTGATTGTCTCATAAATCTGCCTAAGCTTATGTGACCAGAAGGATGACCTCAGTTTGGGGGGCCGTGGGGTAGGAGATTTTGAAGATTTGTTCCAGGAGTTGCTCTCTGACTGTTGTTTGATCCTTGGGAACTACTTTAACCTCTTTGTGAACTGGTCCTCTCTGTAAAGGCAGATAATATTACCTGCCTTCATGAAATGTCTTCAAAATATTTATGAGCTGCCGAAGGGGAGTTGTTTCAGTTAAGAAGAAAAAATATCATTTTTTTCACATTTCTAGAAATATTTAGATAATATTTGAGATAAGCAGTATTATTGAGTTCATTTGTGGGTATTTAGTACTTTTCAGTTTAACAAAATGTAAATACCCAACAATGCCCTATCCTAACCCTTGAGAATCATTGTTTTATCTGAGGATGTAGATTACACATTTCACAGGAAAATACAGCCCATGGAAAATAAAAATCTACAATTGTAGACAAAGTTGGCTATCTCTTCTGAAATGCACCTGGAACTGATAACAGAGAGGCTCCCTAGGGCTCCCCACAGTGGAGACAGGAAACCTAAACCCATCCCAACCCTTAGCACCTAGATCCACCCAGGGCAAGGAAGAGGTTTTCTGACTCCTATCACAGAAAAAGCATTTTTAGGACTAGTCATTTAAAGGCTCAGGAAAAAAAAATTATTAGATAGAAAATTTAAATATATAATCACAAAGTATGGGCCCTCATGAGATGATAAGAAGGCTCACGGTAACAAGACCTAGATATATTTATCAGGATTTTGGAGAGTGGACCTCTGTGGGACTTGTTTATCTATGGAAAAGGAGGATTCAATTTGCAGATGAAAGACCATAGCCCCTCCTTAGTGATAACTACCACTGTTGCTCTAAAGGAGAAATCAGAGTGGAAGGAGTTGGGGTGTCCCTAAAATGTGTTCTCTCTCTGTGGAATCTCCCCACGTGGTGGGCCGTGTTGCAGTGCATATCATTTACAAGTGTTTGAAGCTGAGCTGTGCTGTCCTGTAGACAGCCGGCCTCCTGCAGGTGGGGCTGGTAGGCCAGAGCCCTGTTTTACAGGTTAAAAAATGCGGGTCCAGTGCCCAGATACAGGCCCATTGTCTTCAAGGCCCTCAGGAATATCTCCTTTCTACCCGTATTTATTCTCTCCTATCTCACTTAACCCTCTCCATCAGAATCACTCCCTCTTTCATGCGTTTATACCAGAAGGTCCAGCTCTGGCTCCTAGTAACTAGTCCCAAGATAGCAACTTATTTTTAAGTCATTATGCTGATGTGCCCAACGTCCACTGTGACCTCTCCAGTGATCTTTATGCTGGGATTCTTCCTACTGCTGGGTCTCAACTTAAACATCCACGGCCAACCTTATCTGAAAATGTCCTAACAGAGCTTATCCCCCATCCTGGCTGCTTCACTGTCCCAGTTAATCCTTTAAGCCTGACATTCATTCTGGCTCATTCCTCTCTCACCTGCATTTTTCAATTCACTGGGGAGTCCTAATCATTGCATCCAAAGCCTTTCTTTCTCTTGTCTTCTCCCCATATCCCTGTCTTAGTTCAGCCCCTTATGATTCCTTATTTAAAGGAGTCCTACATACTGGTTTAACAAGTATTCATGAAGGATTTGCATGCTAGGTGCTACTCTTGAACTAAGGATACAATTAGCAAATAAAATATACAAAGATCCCTTCCTGCAAGAGGATGCATTCCAGTGGAGGGGAGGGAAGGCAGACAGTAAAAACATAATTAATCTGTAAGTTATGTAATAAATATAAAAGTGATGACTATGGAATAAAGCAGAAGGTCATGGATGTTAGGAAAGGTTGAGGTAAGGAGTCCGTAGCTTGCCATTTCGCACAGGGTGATTAGATTCAGCGCCATTGAGAAAGTGGCACTTGATCCAATTCATGAAGGAGGGAAACCGTGGACTCACCAGAGGGAGACATGGCTGACAGAGGGAAAAGGCCACAGAGGGGAATATGGCTGGTGTGTTTAAAAAACAAACAAACAAATAAGCAAACAGCAAAAGAAACAGCACATTTTTTTTCTAAAGGGCAAACTTGATCTTGTAACTAGTTATTAAAGCTTTCGGCAGACCCCCCTGTGCTAAGGCTTCTCCATTTAGGACAGGAAGAACCTTGTGACTGCTCCTGCCTACCTCTCCACCCTCTGGTCTCCTCCTTCCACGTCCGTGCTTTGTAGCCAGGTGCCGACACAGGGGTGCACGCACTATGCCCAGTCAAGATCTGTGCCTTAGAAGTTCATGCTGTCTCGGTTTTCCTACTTGGTTTGTGTCTTACTTTTCCTAAAACCCTTTTCTCTACTCAATTTCTAGTCTGACGAGAGGCACAGTTTTTTTTTTTTTTTTTTTTTTTCCTGGAAGCTGGATCAAATACTCTTGTGTGTGGCCACCTTTCCAGTGCCTGCCCCATTGTAACATCATCACCTAAAATCTGTCTACTTTGCAACTGACTATAAACTCTTCTTTCGCTACCCCTGCAAGTTCCCAGCACATATCGAGGCACATAAAGGAATCAGACTCGGGTAAATGTTCACTGCTCTGGTTTGAAAACTCAGGCTGTGTCTGCCTCGGCTAAATTAAGCCAAATTTCTCTGCAGCTCTTAAGTTTCCTGCCCATATTTTAGGATGCTATTTCCTTTTACCACTGAAAAATGAAAGAGGTCAGGTGACATCAGTAACTCAGGTGGCTCTGCATCACTTCTGCCCTCATGTTGGGCCCCAGTGGTCCCACTTGCTCCACGGATAATCTATAATGAGTGAGGTGCAGCTTAGGACACTTTTCTCCCGAACGTGGCTGTGGCGTGTGTCATCAGGGGGGAGTTAGGCCCAGGTTGCCCTACGGACAAAGTCTGACAGAAGCAGATGTTGTGGCCATTTTGTCAGCTTTCCATTCAAAGCTAATCAGGACAGAATGAAAAGGAGTCTGGATACAGCGCTGATGGGAGAGAGCAGGTGGAGGCAGAATCACTCTGAGCCTTTCCACGGGGAAGGCAAAATGAGAATCTGAGCAAAGCATTCCCCGCACAGTGAAATGAAGGCCCGGATGCTGCGCTACACTGTTTTGTAGCTCTCACTCCAGGGGCTCTGGGACCTTAGCCAGGTGCTGGGAGACATGGGCAGCCTGGGCAGCTGAATAATGCCAAGGCCATTTGCTGGAAGACAATGGCACCCCAGCCTGTCACCCGCTAGGTCTTGCACATGTGCTTGGGAGAGCCGCAGCCCTGTGGCTGTGCACACACCCTGGCAACCTCACGTTCTTCTGAGGGATGGGCTGGGTAAGAAGCTAGTGGGGAAGAGCAGGCAGAAGAGGGGGCGCCTGGGGTTTTAAATAATCTCAAATGCCCCGTGCCTTTCTAAGTCGTCAGTAAATTACCTTTTATTAGCTTTGTTAAGCCTCTGCCGTCTGGATTTATCTCCTCACAACTCAGCCATCTGTTCCCCTCCTGTCTCTAATTCTGACCACAAGAAAAAAAAAAAAAAGATTTACTTTTAGCAAAAAAATAAGCCAATTCTTTTTCTTTGTTTAAAGGAAGAACAATGGGAAAGGGGAAATAGTGAGAGTTTCAGAGATGGTCACAATAAAATGATGCACATTTCTGGTATGGGACCCTAAAAACCACATTGTGAACTTCATGGTCACTGCAGTTAGAATGATTAGCATACTCATAGTACATTGTTGAACAAGAGATATATATGAATTAAACAGCTTTTAATGCAAAGGATGGGCTAGGTCCTGTGATTTAAGGGATAGTCATTGAACTGAGGGGAAATGTGAGTAGAAATCTAAACAACAACTTCAGAAAAATGGCAGCTCAAGAAGTACTGCAAGACAGGTGTCTGGTATCAGCTGGAAGTTGGACAGCGACTTGAAAGTGACTACAGCTCAATGTTCTGTGTGTGGAAGTTTCAAGGACTGGCAAGGACAAACCAAGCGAGCAAGATGGAAAAGACCCACTGGATGAACTGAAGTGTCAGATTTCATTATTAAAAAAAAAAAAAGAAATCCTTTCCACATTGTACACTTTGTTAAAAAATAAATTGTTACCAGGCATTTCTCACTTCACCAGTCTGTTTCCAGCCCTGTCTCTTTTGAGGATTTAAAAAAAAAATTCTTCTGAACAGAGCCTAGCTTTGTCTAAATTCTTTTTTTTTTTTTTTCATTCTTAAACAAGAGTCTTACCCAACCCCTCTTTAAACTGGAAGATGGCTGCAGCAGCTCACCCAGCCTGTTCTTGGACCGAACTGTACCCTGGAAATGCTCCTGTCCAGAGGTGCTGCCCTCCCTGAGCCTGGCACTCCAAGTGTGCCCTAGCCAATGATCGATCATTTTTTATCTTTCTCTGCGCATGACTTACCTTTCCGTATAGCCTAATGATACTCAGGTTTCATTGGTCACAAGAAACTGCTGGTCAATGTCAACCCCATGACCAGCCAAAAGACTCTTTCTTTCTTTTCTGTTGGTGCTGAGACAAGTGTCCCAGTGCTTCAGCTGAATATCAAGGAGAGGGGTGGATTTGGAGAAGATGTAGTGACATTCTGATTGGAGAGAAGTTGAAACAATTAGGGGCTTTTGGAACCGAGCGGTAAAAGCTACTTTAACATGACAGTAATTACAACAGTTTTATGCTGGCACAGATATAGAGCTGGATGGAATATAGGAACAGAGCCATGGGAACTAAGTATTTGTTAAAGATTTCCTTTCCAATAAATGTAACAAGTACAAGCCATTCAATATGTGGTGTTAAATGCGTTTGCTGTTTCATTTAGCTATCTATGTGAAATTGTGATTTGATGTACTTATCTTCTACCATCTTGGTTTACATCAACACATCTCCCAGATGCTCATGTGTTCTAAGTGGGGCTTGGGGGCAGTATTAGATCACATGGGGACCATACTCATTGGTGGAATAATCCCTGAAGAGTTCATAGCTGAATGTGATGCAGATGGTGGGGCTGGGTTGGAGGCGGGCCCCGGAGAAGGTGTGCTCTTATCCCTGGCTCCCTTTTTCTTTCTCTTCTTTCTGGCTGCCACGGATTGAGCAGCCTTCCTTTGCCAGGCTCTTCTGACATGCCATTTCTGCCTTGGTGGACCAACCCCTCTGAAACTAAATCAGATCAACCAAAGTGTCTGAGGCCTCTGAGGTCCTGGTGTCATTGCACATTTACATATGATGCCTCCTTTCTCCAAACATTGTCCACATATTTCTTGCAAGAAAGCCATCTCCTCGCTGAACACAGCTGCTGAAACTCAATACAAAACATGGCAACAGAATTTTTCTGAGAGAGGCAGGAGGAAATTCAGGTATTCAGAAATATTCTTGAATAAATAAGTAGCTGAATAACTAAATAAAAGATGATTTAGTAGTTGGATGGATTTAATGTTCATGGCCCTGATATTGGTGGGGAAGATCCTATCATGAGGTCTTGCAAAGACATAGACATGACAGCCTCCATCCTGCAGCTGTGTGACAATGTGGATATTTTGGATTCATTTATCACCTAGTTTATTTTTCTGTCCAACTGTGACTTGGAAAAAGGTAGACAGTGATAGTTGTAACCCAGGGAGCAGTCAGGAGCCTCCATTGCCAATGACCTTGGTTTCAAGCACAGAGGCAACTGCTACAAATGAAACTTACAAATAGAATAAGAAAAAACCATGAGGTACACTCAGATGGGCAACCTTATCTTGTCTCTTGGTGCCCCGTCATTACCCTGCCTGTAGGTTAAAAACTGGACTACTCTCCTGAATTGATTGTCACTCCAGTAAAAGAAAGTCCTTCATAACTTTGTGACACATAAATAATACAGTGCAGTCAATCATAAATGTCCTGTCCCAGGTAACTTTTAACTAGAGTTAATGTTAAATCTTTTCTGTTCCTGTCAGCTGCCTGCTTGCTGGAATGGGGCACGGGGAAAGGGTCTCCTCCCACTCAGGTAACCATTCCAAGATTCAGGTAAAAAAAAAAAGAGGACAGAGGGAAAAGGAGTTCTTGTTCAGTAGTTCCTGGTCTAAGAGGACACAGCCTCTCTGGATATGTAGATATTTAAAACACACTGTTTTTCTGATAAACCATATCAGGGGTTATTTGCAAACCTCCTGCAAGACCTCTCCGACAACAATTTCTGTAGTAAGGTTGATTCTCTTTCATTAACTGGTTGCTTCTTGTTTAAAACTTGTTCCTGTGAGGGTTTTTAGCTTGTCTGCTTGGTTAGTTTGGTTTTGGTTTAGTTTGGTTTAGGCCATATAGAGCCTCAGCTTGATTTTTTTTTTGAGAGCCAGTGTATCACTGTGTAGTCCAGGCTAGTCCTAAACTCACCATGGAGCCCAGGCTGGCTTCAGTTTCACAGGAACCTCTGGCCTCAGCTTCCCAAGTGCTGGGATTGTAGTTGTGCACCACCACATCTGGTTTATGTGGTCCTGGGGAATGGAACTCAGGGACTTGCCCTTGCTAGGCAAGTGTTCTCTAACTGCTGTGCTATTCCCCCAGCCACTTAACTTGATTATCAATGAATTTAGAATAGATTCTTCTGCTCCTGGAAACCATTCCATTCTATGTGAAATGTTTATACATTTGCCCCCAAGACCAATTCTGGAGGTTCAAAGTAATCTCAAGCTAGTGACTTTTCTTCATGAAATGACTTCCAGTAGTGTTTCTTCCTTTAATTGCAGGGATTACAAACTCTCTGGTGTAGGGTATTCAGTATTCCTTGTTATCTAGGCAAACCACAGTATGTGATATTAATGGAAAATCAGCAAGTCGTTGTTGAACACATGATCAGAAGAACGAATGAGCTCTTTCATCCTTCCAAATGAAAATAGCAGATCCATATACTTGGATGAAGGGCTGCTGCCCTCCTAATGTTCCGTGTTTGCTTCTGTTTCCCCAAATCTGGTGATGGGCGTAGTCTTGCCTCATTTCATTTTCACATAACCCTTGGGTGACCCTTACCCACCTGGCATTTCATCTTGTCAAAATTCTTTGCATGGTTATCATTCCTATCTATTTTGACTGACAGATGGGTTAACTGACAGGCTAGACATTTAATCCCCAAAACCAATATCTCCAAACTTTTAATCATTTGGGTTTTTTCTGCTTATGACTTCCTTCCAGTTCTGTTGACAAGCTTTTGTAATGTTATCTGACCTCAGAAGTCCAGGGAGAGAGTTTTCTAGTGGCAAATGGAAGGAACAAGAATCTTCAGCTTTAATGAGGAATGCCATATATTTGTATGTGCATGTGATGTCAAATGGAGCCAAGCACGGGAGAATTTGAAGGGCAGTCACTGCTGCTGGTAGCTGTCTGTTTGTCTCCAGAGTTTTCCATCTGCAAACAATGCCCACCCTTTTGGTCTTATTGAGAGAGAATCATGGAAAAGAATGGGAAGCCCACAGATTCCTCTGTAACTGCTCCAGCGTGTAGTTTGAAGCCAGGCTCAGCATGTCAGTGGAAAAAAAAAAAACACGTGTGTGGAAGAAATGCCAAAGGGAAAGCAGGTCGACAATGGTGTCTCATCCCCAGCTGGAAATGTAGACCATATCGCTAAAGCCCTGCAGGGTAACTGTTTGGGTGCACAGCAAACTGAGCCCTGGGGTTGAAGTTTGCTCTTCTTGGAAGCAAATTCCCTCTTCCAGCAATTTAATATAATCTAGCTGCCATTATAATTGTGTCTTAGCTACTGTTTCGTCACTGTGACTCAATACCTGACATCCACAACTTAGGGAGGAATTATTTGCTATAGCTTACAGTTTCGGAAGGTCTCAATTCATCCATGGGTGGGTGGCTGGAAAATGGTAGAATCACATGGTGAGGATGTGGCTAGAGCTGGAACCAGAGTTCCAGGGACAGAGATCCTTACAGCATGGCGGAGCAGAGAGAGAGTAGAAAGAAGGGAGAAACCATCATAGGCCCCTCCAGGTCAAGCCCCAAGCCCTGCCCCTTCCAGCCAGGCCCTATTTCCCAATCCTACACATAGCAACATGAGACTTTTGGGGACACTTCATATCCAGACCACCACAAATGGTCATAGGAACTAACGCTGTTATCGTTGCTGCCAGAGGTTAAGAAAGAGGCGCTTGTGAGCATTTCTGCGCAGTTCACTGGATAATGTTTAAATTGAGCACTATGCAGGTGCCAGGCAGAGGGGAAGTGTTTTGTGTGCAGACAGTCATTACATATCTCTAGTGGCATTGCCATGCACATCATTAAAAATTTTTCAGATGAGGAAGTTGAGGCATTGACAGGATATTCATAACATCATATGAAATGAACATGTAAAGCAAACCTTGTCCCAATAACGGTGGCTGCAGAGGATAGATTTATCTCAACTTCTGTTGACAGGGCCTCTCTGACTGTGACTGATTTGGTCTTGTATGCATTACTTGAGAAGAAATTCTTTAGCCTTTCATTAAGCTCTTCCAAAAGGAAAACAAAAAAACATGATATCCTTGTTTTACCTTTTTATTGCCCTGTACAAATGCTTGTTAAGCTCATGAAGGTATATTTTCAAAGTAAAATGCATGATTCTTATATAAACATAGATTGAACATATATCAAAATGTACTGTCATTAGGAGAACTAGTAGGTTGTAAAGCTGGTCTCAAAAGCTCAATATTAATAGACATTTTGGAGAAAAAGAAAAGGATGTCAGAAGAATATTCCCAGTTTCTATGAAAAAATGTTAATGTCCTATACAGGGCAATAAATCATGACCTTGAAGTTGTCTTTTGTACCATTGGAAATCTGCAAAGTAACATTTAACTTTATGGTAGTATCTGGCTCTGATCAAAGCTATTGACAAAACCAAGCATTGGTAAATTTCCTTAGATCGGTGGGTTCTCAGACTTTGTTGTACTTTAAAATCACTTAGATTTAAAAATCCTGATGCCCAAGCTTCTTATAAGTTTCTTACTACTATGTGACAAAAATATTAGAAACAAAGTGGAGTATAATAGTCCAGTTTTATTCTCTTACAATTTTGGAGGTCCAAAGACTATAAATGGGTTCAAAGGATTTCATTCCTAAAGGGTCCAGGGGAGAATCTGTCCCTCGCTTTTACCAGCTTCTGGAGGCTGCTTGCCTTCCTTGGCTTGTGGCCCCTTTTCTGTCTTCAAACCCAGCAATCCAGTTATGTTTTCTTTCTTCTCTGACATCTTCACTCATCCTTACATTATTTCTCTCTGATTCTAAGTCTCCTGTCTTTCTTTTATGAGAACGACTGTGACCACCTGGGCCTACCTAAGTAGTCCAGAAAAATTTCCCAACCTGATGACCTTTAATGGAATCATGCTCACGAAGTCCCACTACCATCTAAGGGCCATATTTGCAAATTCGGAGGATGTGGTCATGGGCGTGTTTTAGAGGTCATTATGTAGCCTGCCGTTCCACTTTGTACCACTCAGTCGGTGTGTCTGGGCCAGGGGAAGCCAAGCAGCTGTCTTATTTTAATATTCTCAAGTGTTTCCAATGCGAAGCAAAGTTGAAGAACCAGAGCACTAAAAAATTACTTAATTTAGTTGACCCTGTTAAACCACACCTCAATATGGCATTGAGGTACAGTCTTCCTTTTCCTTTTGAAAGAGTTACCACGTAAGCCCTGGAATTATTCCATTGTGGCATAGAGACCACTTTGCATTAAAAAGCACTTGAAAAACAGAAGTTATGAGAAGATCGCTCCGACCTTCTTCTGTTTCTAAAAGCAGAAGAGAACATTTTCATGTGGAAGGTGCTGTCCTTTTACTACAGAAAAATTTCATTCCGACCACAAAGGAAGAGAAGCTGAGATAAGGGATGTTGTATAAACTAACCTTATTAGACTGACACTTATCCTTCAATCTCCTTCTTCACTGCTCTGGCCCAAGAGCTTTAGTCTTGCCTCATTTTCATAATAAATGACTTTGTGTTCAGTTTAATAGATAAGTATGATTTTTAAATGCTTCTGTGGCTCTTTATTTCTTTATGAAGTCTCCAATGCCATGAAAAATACTCACATTAAATAAATGTATTTATTTCTTCTGCTATTGATCTGTCTTATATCGATTTAGTTCTAGGGCTAATGATTTTTTAAAAAATGCTCAATCAAGTAGAGCTAGAATTTTGCCTTCTTTACAATTTACTTATAAATTTTGAATAATGTTTTTTCTTAATCAACTTTTCAGTTTGGCTCTAATGTGTTCGCTGAAGTCTCCTTTGTTGAAATCATGATTCCTACCCAGTTGCTGCTATAGGGAGGTGGTAAAAACTTTAAATAGTGCAGCCTAGTTGGAGAAGGTGGGTCACTGGGATATGGTCTTGAAAGAAGTATTTTGAGCATCTTTTTTCCATCTTATGCCCTATGCCATGGTGGACTCCTTCTGCACAACCTCCAAGCAACCATGGACTGAATCTTCTGAAACCTGAGCCAGAATAAATCTCTTCTCCTTTTAATTAGTTTATCACCGGTATTTTTGTCACAGTGATAGCACATCAAATACTCAAATTCAGAAAGCAGTACTATGATTAATATCTGTAAGCATTTTTGCTTTTTCTGGCCCTGACTGACCCTGCTCTTACTGACTGTAAACTTGGCCAATCACTGTTGACTTTCACCATAATGTCAAATACTACAATTGTAACTCTTTCCTCTTGGGGTGGTAGTAGTAGTGGTGGAAGGTGCAGGGTACCTAATTGAGATGCCATCTGTCAATATGTCTAAAATGGCTGCAGGAAGGCCAGCCCATCTCAGGTTCCCACAGCCAAGAATCACAATCTGTGGAACAAAAAAGACTGAGGCTTGTAAATGCTGCTCAAATGACTCAAATGAAAATAGCACCTACACACACATACCCACCCATCTATCCTTCCATTATGTTTAACAGCTGAAGGCAAATGAGGGATCTGTTAAAACAGTTAGCGACACCATACCTGGGAATCTTGGTGAGTTTCCAAACACATAAAACCTCCTGCAGTAAGCATACCATTGGGCTGTGCTGTGCTGACTGTATTTCACCCACAGCCAATCCCAGGGCTCAGGGTAAACCATCACTCAGAAGAAGCTGGTGGTGAACACCTGAGCTTATTGATAGTACTTCTTGTCTTTTCAGTAAATCCAGGACCTGCTCAAGGTTGGCAAGAATTGGAAGGATATTCCTGGAAACTCTGGAACTTTTGAAGAACTATTCTCATGTTGAAGGGAGACAAAAGTTAGAGTCTGGGGTCCTCCTAAGTGCCACTGCACCCCCACTTCTGGGCTGTTTCTTTTGTTCTATTCACATGACCAAGCATGGTTCTTTTTAGATATTAAACTCGACCCACCTGACCACTTAGTTTCATCAGTTCCCTCAATTGTGGTCTTATTTCCTGGCCCACAAGTCAATAACTAGCACCTGAAAGCTCTGCCCTGGTCACTCCCCAGTCTTAACAAGTTGACACAGTCCTTCCAGATCAACCCCGCATCTGCCCCTTCCAGCCAGGCCCTACCTCCCAGTGACACAGTTCCACAGTTACCCCGCTATATCCAAACACGTGAAGCCTCTGCAGGACATTCCAGATCCAAACCACAGCAAGACTCAACTTTTCAAATAAAGTCATATGCTGAAAGCAATTTACATCTTTAAAAAACGGAAAAAAAATCATCTTAACCATCGGCAGCATAATTCTTAGAAAAGGATGTGTAGTTGATCTAATTATTTGATAACTCCATTTGTGAATTTGCTTACATGCTAAAATGTATTTATATCCCTAAATCAATACTCACTGTGCTTATGTGACCATTTGCAGATATCTGTGGAAGAACAAAAGAATTAAGCCACCTGATGCCCATGTACCCAGCAAAAGCTGAACAAGGCAGCATTCCTTTTGTTTCAGCCTCACATTGTCCTTTTTGTGTTTTATCTAGTCATTCTTCTTTTGCATTTTGTTTTGTGTGTGTAGTGGTAGTAATGATTTTGCAGTTTAAGTTGGCCTCAAGAATCGTACTGAAGTGCTGTTTATTGTTTCAAAGTGTAAAAAACCTGGATGTGCCTTGCAGAGGAAATACGTGTGTTAGCGAGGCTCCACTCATGGGCTCCGTTCAACAGCTGAAGTGCTGTTGACCATGAGGTTGATGCTAGTGAACCCATAGTATGTATTAACCAAGGTGCCTTTAAACAGAAACTCACGTAAAGTAGGGTTAGGCACCAGGTAGAACCTCACCCTCCAGCTCTACTAGGAATGAAAGCTCAGTATACACAACTTCAGAGCTTGCCTGATTTTATAAAACACAGTTACCACAGATATGAAGAATCAACAGCATCCTTACTCGAAAAGGTCTAGATTGTAGTTTATGTTAGATGGTGAAACTCCAGGAGCTTAAGCAGAAATCTGTTGCTGCAGAATAGAGTGGAAAAAGAAACACACACACACACACACACACACACACACACGCACACACACACAAACATGCACACACACAAACATGCACACACACACTCACATACACCCAAAGAGGAATAAAGGGAGAGAAGTGCCACAGGGGCATATTGAGCTATCTAGTTGGGGGATCAAGAGAGTGTCTCCTCAGCAGCAGTGTTTGGCCAGGTGTGAGAGAACAGGAATGCCTAGCAGACTTTTAGAATTTCTTGCCATGTTGTGTGACTTCCAACTCTTCCTAAAGTCCGCTATTCTTGTATGTGACTTCCATGACAGAGGCTTTTGTTTGTTTGTTTGTTTGTTTTTTGGTGGGGGAGGGAAGGAGGTTTGGTCTGGTTTTGTCTAGTTCCTGTAGAAATTCAGGGATATAGCTTAGTCTCTTGTCTTTAGCAAAGTGAAGAGGCAACACAGGATCTCACTCAGCAGAAAAAACTATGCTGATAGAACCCTTAAGGGAGCCAAAGAAATCCTAGGGAGTGGCTTGCGATGCTGGGGACTGAAACTCCTGCTCAGGCAAGTCCACTTGGCTTGCAGACAGATCAGAACATAGAGCTTGGTGAAATTCCCTCCACCTTGTCCTCCACTGTGGCTCTGTAGAATAGAGGATGCCAGCCCTGGACCTATGGTCTTGTGGCTGTGTGCCATACGGACCAACACACTTGTGCCTGGTGCATACCCTGACCGTACCCCTACCAGATGTATCAGGATTTAGTTCCCTCACCTATTCTTATCTAGCTGTTCAAGAGAAATGCAAGGCTGTGGCCAGAGCCTACCAGAGATCGTAGGCCTGGACCTGGGCTGGGAAGGCTCCTGGGCTCCTTGTAGAAGTGCAGCTCCTTGTTTGGTTAGCAGAAAGCTCTAGAAACCTCACTCTTTGCTTCCTTGTGGGATTCTACTGGGAATCAGGTTCCCACTGACCTGGCATTTTACCTGGAGGATGGAGTTTTTAAATGAATGAGTCTTCCAGTAGCGTTCAATCAGGACAAGATTTTTCCCATACTCCACACATATGCAAAAAATGTTCCTCCCATCCAAACTCTTGTAAGTCCCGGAAGTGGGCTGAGAGGAAGAAGTGCTAATGTGAGAACCTCTGACAGGATTCTTCTGGAGCCTCCAAAGCAGGTACTGCATGGGTGAGAAGTAGAAAGAGGCAGCTGCTGCAGATGCACTTGCTCATTCATTA